>JAECUM010093723.1:0-64186 GCA_016617855.1 Megalonaias nervosa | reverse complement strand
TATATATTCCTTAATTATATTATGGAGGAATTTACACGATTATCTGCGCAGACAGATTGACCATCAGCGGGTCCAGAAGACGTGGACCGTCGCGTGCAAGCACTCCGCGTGCTAGCAGCTGTGGGTCATTTGAAATTACTTGATCGTATCCGCGGGGTCAAGAACGAGTTTAGACGTGATGGGGCAATTCATGTGTGGTCAACATTGAGAGTCAGGCCCTTGTCGTTGTCCTTAGACAACAATGACAAGGACGCCACTCCTGGTGCTAGTCACCAGATTGATGATACCATAAATGACCAACTACAAGCAAAAATCGTGGATTATTTGCAGGACGGACAAAGATATTTTTTCAGAATAAAATTTATCGTTGCCGTGGTCGACGACAACGGCGATGTGACTTGGAATTTACGTGATAAATGTGATCTTGTTCGTGAATCACGAAACCGCGGGGTGGTTTGTGCTAGATAGAAATTCTAGACCAGGAATGCTAACTGGGGTTGACAAACCCTGTTACGAGGAAGCATATCCGATGACTGTAGTGGTTTATGTGATTTATCCGTTAACGCGCTTGCACCAATGCAACGTGGGGGAATTTTAAATTGTGTCGCCCAGAGAATCACAGTACACTTTAAGAACGCGTTACGAGGGAAGGGTCTGACGTGATAAAATAAATCAATGGGAGGCCAAAGTATGATCAAGTGGGGCCACAATTAGCGATATTGCTGAGTTAGAAAAGACCTTAAGATTTCCCATAACGGTTAAAACAATAACCGGCAAGGTTTTGTACAGCGCTAAGTACTTGAAAAATGGAGCTTCGGTCACACTAATTGGCCATAACGCTCACGCTTGGACATCAAGTATAACCATATTTCCTCGAGATAAACAAGTTAGATATGTCCCCTTGTCTCCGACAAGGCTTGCAGCGACACTGGGGGGGGGGATAATGATATAATTGAACATATTCGTGAGATCGGTAAATCCGATCCAGTGTCTGTGTGGTTATTTCAGAGTGGTGATTAGCAACGACGATTTGATCAATATTGTGCGACCGTGCGGTGATCTTTATCGTGCTGAATCTCTTCATACAACGATGACTGTAGTCGCACGAAAATATACCCACGATAACGAAGAGATAGAACGATTACTGAGTAATTGTTTTACTGTTCCGTCTGTGGTCGCTCATTTTGCTCAGAAGAAAAATTCGAAAGAATTTCTCAAAGATATTCAGCGACTGTGTGTCGAGTATGGACATGGAAGGTTGTGGAATACCAAATATGATTTCAACGAAGTTATTTCAGCTGACATGGTTACATGTTACCCAGGAAGTTTTCTTGAGATGGGTGAGTGTGCACCGTATTTTAAACGATTTGGACATCCTACCCATGAGATGACTAGGGTATCGATAAATGGAACACTACCCGATTTCGACTTGACAGGATTTGCTAAGGGGATTCATCCTGCTATTGTGGCTTGGTTTGGCCGACATTTTAATGAACCTAATCAGGCGATAAATCCAAACGATTACTGTGCTAAAAATGAACGTAGCTGGGTTCCAGTAGTATTATTACGATATATGCTTGCTGCGGCGATAATGTTATCGCAGACAGTGAGTGAGGCAATAATTTCGTATGGGCCACAAAAACAAGTTTGGATGCCAGAACCCCAGGTGCTAGCACCTGGCGACACCAGCGGCATTGAGACGTCACTTGCAAACGATTTGGGCAGAAAAATCATTGGTAAATTTACACAAGGAGCCTCATCACATCATCGACGAAGTTGTACACGATTAATTATCGACGAGGCTGAACTTGATTTTATAATCAGAACACAACGAGCAAAGGCAGGCTTGCGTATGCAGAAACTTTATTCTTGAACGATGGAACTAAGCTGGGTACTATTGTGTGTTATTATGATGGGAAATCACCACAATGTACTCATTTAAGATCTTCTATGTTAGCATATGTTTCCATAAATCTGATATCAATGATAAACAGATTTCCTGATACAGCGGCCAGAGTCGCCACAGATTCATTTTATATCGATAAAACAAATATTGGATTGTTAGATGAATGTGATATAAGGGCAGGAGATGCTCCCGAGAACGCTAGCGTTCCATGGGGTAGATGACGAGTCAAGAATGAGATGATACTTGATTATTCGGAACCTGCAGATTATAAGCCGCCACTTGAATATTACAGGAACTCACAGTAGTCAGAACCGTCCTCAACGCCTCCTGTACATGACCCTGTTGCTAGGCATAAAACTGTTTATCTTAACGGGCCAGGCGGTTCCGGTAAAAAGACACTTTATAAATCTGTTCCTGAACAATGATATGGTTGTGCTGACTCCGACTCACCGGCTCGCCAGAGAGATCAAACAACGAGGGGTTAAGTCACATAACTATCACAGTTTTTTTTCGATGGAAGGGAGAAGCATGGACCCCAGAAAGGATGGGGGAGAAATATATTCAAAAGATTATTATCTGGGATGAGATTTGCACTGTATTGGTGGTCGTGTTAAAAATGTTTCTTCAATGGCTGTTGACGAAAAATGCAGCCGTTATTATGTGCGAAGATCACGGCCTACCCCCACCCTTTATCGGCGAATCCCCACACTGCAGGTTTAAAGAATCTGTCGATTGTTATGAGGAAATGCTCGAGGACCACAGGGCAATCGATGAGTCATTGAAAGAATTTAAAACATTAATACGACTGCAACCAGATAGCTTCCAGTGCTCGATAATGCGTAACGTAATTCCAGGAACAACAAAGGAGGATTTCTGGAAGTTATGGCATCCTAGTGACCTGATAGTTGCATCAAGGAAATGTGTTCGTGATTCACTTCAGCAGCGATTATTCTGCTTCATCGAGAAAAATATCCAGGTCTACATGCCCCGTTGTCTTATCGCCCAGCAGATACACGTAAACAAGATATTGATGTATCGATATTATTGTCGTCGATGTGGATGTAGTTGAGAAAGCACTCGCTGCTGCAGCATCGTGCTGGACCCTAGGATATGCTATAACTATTCATTCTACTTCTGATACTAAGATTTGGATTATCGATGACCGTATCGAATGGTCATATTTAGTTTATTTAGCCGTATCACGAGTGACGAAAATGTCTCAACTACGGAGAGTTATCCCTGAATTTATTCAGGATGACTGCACCATTGTGGACAAGGATCAAACTCGGGACAATGGTGATGATATAATAATAAGGAAAAAATTAGCTGGGTATCAGAGATGTGACAAAAAACAAGCGTGAGTTTGAGCTTGATGTGTCGACGATCATGACGCTACGACAACAACAAAATAATCACTGTGCAAGCTGTAACGCAGTAATGTTATGGCAGCAGTATTCGAATAATAATCCAAGACAATTTACCGTGGATAGAATTAATAGTAGTCGTGGCCATACACGTGAAAATGTGATGCTGACCTGTCTGGAGTATAATCGACGTAGGGGAGCTAGCTCCTTGGGGGGGGGGGGCAGTGAACCTTCACTTTCGGGAAAGCGGTGGTAATTGAGTATCTTCAGGAATTACTTGTAACAGTTGAATCTAATCTGCAGATTGCAGGTCTCCCTGTGGATCTTACCACGCTGGAAACTTTATGTGCGGTTACACTCTAGAGTGGGTCAGTCGCTTTTTTTTTTTACCCCCTTCTTCAAGCTTCCCAGGCTCATATAAATATCTGACAGACACATTACCTAGTACTGGTTGTTTTGAGAAAGAGTCATGTCGTTGTACTTGTATGCGTCTTTTCGTGATTGCATTGATGGGTTTCATAGAAATTCCACGTGTAATTTCATTATTTAATGCGGCTATCACGCTTGGCAGACTTGTAACAAATTCACGAGATCTTGTGTTTGTGGAAATTTCTTGAGCGTATTGATGTCCAAATAATCGCTCAGCAATTGTTACATTAAATCGTTCAACGGTTGCCTGATCACGATGTAACGCAGTGTGCCCTCGTCTGATTTTGACGTTATGTTGTTTCATCATCGACGTTACTGCACCAAGAAATTCTTTGCCAGGATCAACCTGTAGTAACTGTGGCCATTTCAAGGTCCCTCGTCGATAAATTCGTTCAAATGCAGATACAACTTCGGTGGCTGTTTTAGCGGATAACGGCTCTGCTTCTTTGTATCTACTTGCAACGTCAACAACAGTTAATGCATATTTGTATGTGCGCGATCCGCTAGCGGATCGATGACGTCGACGTGTTTTAATAGTATCATGGGGTAAAGACAAAATATCGACCTGATGAACTTCATTGGGGGTACTGACATCAAAATGCCCATATTGAATTTGTTTAGGGGGTGGTAGATAAATTTGCCATATTGCCTGTCGTCCTAACCAATCTGCAGCTGTAACCCTTGCAGTGTCAGCAAGTTTACTAACAGCAGCCCTACAACTCCAGTATCCTTTTGGGCTATAATAAATGGACTCCATAATAATAATAATAATCGGCCGATTAACTACCCAGCCCCTAACACTAATTTGCCTTTCATCGCAGATCTTACCAGCCAATTAGCTAGTGAATTCTCGCAGATTTTTATTTTTTACTGACTTTAGCGTATCAACTTCATGTCTGCGATACGTCGTTGTTGTAAATCTGGACTTTTATAAGCGACATCATGAACATGACACGCCTGATCAATCGCATTCACTGGAGACTCTCCTGGTTTGGGTTGATATCGCTCATCGAGTCGGATATCAGGTCGGGTTCCAGGGCCACAATAATTATACCCAGGAAGATGTTTTTCGCCAGGATACTTAGCTCATGGAGTCACTGGAGCGTTATCACCGCCTAACTTCTTCTCACGAGACGAACTAAACTTGTATTTTTTGGTGCCACATTTCACACACTTCCATGCAAGTGCACGCCTTTTATTCCTTGTGTTATTGTTGCTAATTCACTGGTACCAGTAAATCCTTTGCACCGAACACAATATAAATTCATATTATTCGTTATATTTGCACTAATATGGATGTCATTAACTTCTCAGCGACACGAAAAATAGAACCCGTCAAGCACCATCCAGCATTGCTAAACTCTATTCGAGTAATTATTATAGGGCCATCTGGGTCTGGAAAGTCAAATATTACTCAACATGATAATGAGATGGCTTAAGTGGGATAAGTTATACTTAGTGGCGCCATCTGTAGATGATCAGCGATGCTACATTGTGCTGAAGGAGATTTTAATGATAATGCAAAGGAGATTGCAACCGATAAATCGGCCGGGGATGATATTATTGACTTTATTACTGATATTGATGAAGCTCCGTCGATCGATGATCTCGACAGGGATCTCAACAATCTCGTAGTTTACGATGACGTGATGTCAGAAAAATAAACAAATCCAGCTCGAATATTTTCTCGAGGCAGACATAAAAACACGATATTATATATGTTACTCAGCAATATACTCAAATACCTAAAGTCATCAGAGATAAATGCAATCTTCTGGTGCTGTTTAATGGGGCTGCAAAATATTCATCGGACTTGATGCTCCAGTGACATGGAGATAATCAAACTTAAAAACTTTTTCTCACGCGCTCAGGCGACCCACACATGGATTTGTCACGATAAATTTACATGACCCCAAATTGAGGTATCGCATTGGTCTCGATAAAATTTTTGGTTGAGACAGGAACCCACATTTGTTTAATTCTACCGCTCACTCATCACAACGACCACCACCACAACAACAAAAAATCACTTTAAGGCCGGGGAAATTGTCGCCCCTGCTTTGACACACACACAAACAATAACAAACGCGGGCGACTTCACTCTAGTAACTGGCTGGTTCTCACGGTCGGCAGCCAATAGAAGTACTCGGCGCGAAATAATTTATCATTGTACAGGGCTGCAAGGGACCGCATCGTTGTGCTTGCTCGCTGTACAAGGATTTGATTTTACTCACGGCTGGAGGATATGCCCCCCACCCCCACCCCCGTAGCAGCAGGGAGGGTGGACCTGACGGGATGACTATCTTGAGGTCAATAAACAAACAGTCTATGGAAATGTATATACACAGTAGCACAGCACAATAACGGACAAATACGCGTAGAAGCAGTGATTTTAGAAAATAAATATCAAAACGAGGCCGTAGGGTCCGCCCTCCCTGTTGCTCAAAACCATTAACCATACTACATCATACACTGGTAATTAATTCAAGATATACCAATCTAATCACATCAGACACTGGGAATTATTTCAACATATACCAGTCTAAACACATCCTAAACTGGGAATTGATTCAACCTAACCAGTCTACCTCTGATGCACTAAACAAGAAATTCTTTTATGACGTTATTCAATTAGGAACATGACTATTTCGTATTGACTTAATTATTCATCACTTTCCGTTACATCTTTTCTTTAGGAATGTACGAAAATTATATAGAAAGAGTTGGATGAATGAAGGGAAGCCGACAAGCGAACACAAAAAGATGATCGAAACACAACTGATCGTCAGGTCGATCCAGCTGTGTGTATTGTGGGTATGAAACATTTACAATATGAAAAGGTCAATTTTGTGAGTAACGTGTACACAGATCTATTATAAAAATGAAATAAGAAGGATCTCACACTTGTAAAAACAACTTTAAAGTTATATTTAGAATATACTAAATACAGCTCACTACGATGTAGAAAAGAGTACAAAACTGACCAATAATCAGAGGTTACATAACTGCCTCATTGTGTGTTCATTATTTTGAATTGGAGGAAATTTTACATATGAAACTTACGCTCGTGAGCATATTTCTTTTTTAAAAAAGTCCAACAAAATCGTGCCCTATAACTACGCTGCTAAAAAAGAAGAGAAAGCTAGAAAGACGCACAATAAGTCCACAACACCGTATAACGTATCTCTAACATCCATTGTTCCTGCATGTATAAAACCAAATAAACCATCTACCTTTCAAGTATAAAGTTTCAAACAAATACTAATTAATGCATGAATGATGATATCATTGAAACTCTCTGACAATAAAAATATTTGCAGATTGTTTCTTACAGATTTTAATCCCTAATAAGTCGAGTCCAACTGCACAAACCCAGATATGCGTCCCATAATGCGCCGTCAGATCTGGGTCTCTGCAATTTGCTAGGGGTAATCAGTAGAACATACCAAATGGACCCTGATTTGCTGGCACATTATGCGAATGCAGACCAGGGTCTATGTTGTTTGCAGATGGAATCGACTTATTAGCAAGTATAGACAGTATGTCGTCTTGCTACTATAACAACAATTACTTACCATACTGCTGCATATCTTACCTAAGTATGTTATTCAGCACATATCACACTCAAATGTCAAGGTTGACTAGACAAGGAGTGTAGATTTCAATTATTCGTAATTCTTGGAAATTCAGTATACAATGCGACGAACATTTCCTGTGTCTGACGCAATAGTTACTTGGAAATATGAAGGACACACGAGGATTAAGCGACTTTATAAATATAAGTACAACATTATTTTGGTGTAAAATGATGTAGAATTTTCAGACAAAATCAAATGTTTTCATACAAGGCAAGACGGACGTCACTGATTTTTGTAATTCATCGGATTCGATCAATCCACAACTACTTAACTAATTATGTAAAAAAAAAACGTTAAAGTTATTTGACGCATAGGGACTATTCTATGCACGGGAAAATGCAAGATTTTAATTTCTACAGCAGCCTCCCGTGTCCTACTGTAAAAAAACAATAAAGTATGAATTCCCACATTTAGCCAGAGTTATAGACCGGTAATTTTCTTAAAGTTTTAGACTGACGGCATGGAAACATGTGAAAATTAGACGCAGTGCCATATGCTTTACCGCTCGGATTAAAAATTCGTATCCCAAACGAGCTTCTAGTTTTTGTTAGGAGTCTATGGTCTCAAACTAGGTAATAGAAAAGAGCGAAAGCCAACAAGGTTTGAACATTTCAATAAATAATTTATTTCTCTAAATACAAAGTAAAAAGTTAAAAGGAACGTACAGTATTGTGAATTAAATCCCAAAAAGAACTAAATTTTCTATCACAATTTCAAATTTATGAAGTTACAATTTAATTCCTGTGGTGTTCCAAATAAATTCCTATTTTGAATGTGTTGATGTGCCTGTAGTATCGAATGTGCGAATGTGCCAATGGCCTGGAATGTGGCGATTTGCTAACAGTCTTTTTGATGTATCACAATAATATAATCCAAAGTATCCTTAATTGAATTCACTATAGTTCCAAAATAATGGTTTACTCCAAGAAGTATTAATGAGCACTTGTAATTCCAGTGAATAATTTAAAAAATAATAAACTCAAATTAAAAACTGAACACAACAATAAGATTCATTCCGCTTCGGATGTTAAGGCCGGATTGAGTAATTTTTCAAGTAAACAGCATTGATATAAAAAGCTACGACACAATAATAGAACCTGGATGTAGGTCAATCTCGTCTCTAAAACATTCAAAGTTGCCCCCCCCCCACCAAAAAAAAAATTATGAATTTCCAAGTGAACATATAATAATCAAAATTTCAGTGTGTGATTTGTGTGAGTTGAATTTTTAACGTAGCTTTAACCATTTTTCAGTCATATCGCTACGATGTCTGCAGTGTGGCAGTTTATAGTGATGTCTAGCACTGGGACATCATGCCATAGACATGTAGCATGATGTCCCACCCAGTCACATTATCCTGACACCAGGCCGACCATTCCTAACACTAACCTCTTAATGATGAGCGCAAAGCGAGGCAGCTGTTAGTACCATATTTATAAGTCTTTGGTATAACTCGGCCGGGGATCGAACCCACGACTTCCCGCATCCGAGGCGGACGCTCTAACCACTAGGCTACTAGATTCAGATAGAAGTAAAAATGTTTACCTCCATTAATAATGACCTGAATATTTAAGCTATAAGCATAGAGAAATATTAGCAATGTCTTATCATCACGGAAAACACCTTGGCAACTCCATTGTGACAGAGACCCCTATGTTCCATACTATTTAATCATTGTCAAGAGTGTCAGAAACTTTCATATTATTAAAGACAAATTGTGTCAGAACTCTCATTTTACTTACACAAAGTGTGTAAGAACTCTCATACTGCTAAAGACAAAGTGTCGGAACTTTCATACTAGTAACCACAAAGTGTCAGAAGTCTCATACTACTAAAAACTAAGTGTGATCAGAAACTCTCATACTACAAGACACAAAGTGTCAGAAATCTCATACTACTAAACACAAAGTGTCAGAAGTCTCATACTACTAAAAACTAAGTGTGATCAGAAACTCTCATACTACAAGACACAAAGTGTCAGAAATCTCATACTACTAAACACAAAGTGTCAGAAGTCTCATACTACTAAAAACTAAGTGTGATCAGAAACTCTCATACTACAAGACACAAAGTGTCAGAAATCTCATACTACTAAACACAAAGTGTCAGAAGTCTCATACTACTAAAAGATTTGATCCAAAACTCTCATACTACTAAAGACAAAGTGTGTCAGAAACTCTCATACTACTAAAGACAAAGTGTGTCAGACCTCTCAAATAATTAAACACTAAGCGACACAGAAACTCACACACTGCCTTCTATTTCGTCAACTATCGTTTACAAATCTTTTGCTTTGAGCAGTGCGATTAAGGAACTTGATTTGTGCGTCGATTAATAACCTGCATCGTCTCTTTTTCAGCTACGGAATTATTTTACAAATTTTTTTAATATGTTTCTTGGTCTACTACGTACTGATTCTCTATCTGTTTATTGTTCTTGTCGTTAATGTTGTTCCCAAAGAATTAACAACACAATTTACTGCGGCATGATTAACCAAAGGTGCTGCATATGACATCCCTTCTGACTTTTATTTCTTTTCTTATTATTCAAATGGAGACACAGTGCAAACCTCCAGCAAAACCTTATAGACCAGATACGAGGCCAGTTCACCGGCTGCACGAAGCTCGTGACAAGCCTCCAGCTCTATACCAACATCGGGATGCGAGTTACGTAGGTCAACAGGGTACCATAGTTTTACCAGAACTTCTAGATGGCGCCATACATCCAGTGAAACACCTGCCCACGGTCCAAAGCAAAGAACGCGTTTGAGAACGACTTATTCAAATTCATGAACAATTATATCTTCGCAAGGCCATAGAGCACCACCAGAAGCGAATCAAGGAGAGAAGGACATGTTCCGTTTCCCAGTAGCGAGCTTCCTGTACACCGAAAATGACAGCCTGTTAAACTCCTTCACAACGCATGAACTATGCTAGGACATGGCCGAGGACGCCGTCCTGTATGGCAAGAGCGACAACCCAGAGGGCCACCGCTTTCGTGACGACCAGAACAAGAAGTTCGTTGAGATTTTCAAGTACAAAGTTAACACCAGTATCACTGAGTTCGTGGGCCTACACCCCACGATATGCTCCATCCTGCGAACCGACAAGATGGAGATCAAGCCTGTTCGTCGGTTGCATCCAAGAGAAAATAGAGCTCCGGCACACAATGGCCGTCATATGCAGCGACCACCGGGGTATAAGGAGTGCACCGGCTCACGACGAGCCTCTTCCCTTGGACACGAAGAAATGCACAGCAGCAGAAGGGGTCACGATACGCGCCAACAGCTACTTCTAGATATCCTATGAGTTGCACCGGCGGCTTGACAAGTATCTCAGGCGGCGCACGAATGATGTCCTCCTGCAATGTGTTTGTAAACCGGATAACTCACCGTTCATGGCAGACACCACGGCTGGCAGACGCTATACACATTCTGTGCTGCGCCTATAAACTTACCCAGGGTCAGCCTACAGCAGCTTCTAGATATGCGTCAATGCCTCGGCAATCTCTGAAGCCTCGTTTCTGTTCAAGACTTCGGCCGCCATCCAGCGGCTGGCGGTGTCCAACACAGGTACCATGTACTGGCACGTATACCGCCCAACCTGATTGCGCGGCGGAGGCAATATATCAGCCTGGAACACCATGTTGAGGGTCGAGACATTCAAACAAGGGCGGTGATGTGCGGAGACGCTGGCCTTTTATCTTAAGTCTATATCTGATGTCCTCTAGCGAAGCCTTTGGCGACAGTTACCAGCTTTGTGACAGCTGCCGATCCCTTCCAATAATCTCAAAGGCTATAGAAGACGGACGTAAGCCTGGTGACCATCGTTCCAACATGTTATACCCTCCTTTCTTTCAGTTCTCCTGACAGCGGCCGATGTGTTCGTCGTCGGCGGACCTCTGGACGGCATTAAGGTCGTGGATTAGGTCCAGGTAGGACTTGTGATGGTCACAGATGTCTTGACTGCCAGGTCCTGTCGGTAGTATGAGGTGTTCACGCGATTGATAGGGGCGCTGAGGGCTTGAGACGGAGGAAAGCGTCTAGCCAGTTATTGAGCCTCGTGTTCGGCCTGCAGCAGTTATGCAACGGTAGGTGTTTCACTTACGCCAGCAGGCATCCGGCCGGAAAGGCCAAAATATGATGAAATCTGCTTTCTTCCATGAGACTAAGATTAACACGATCTTGGACCGCGTGTCCCAGGCGCTGAACGACAACGAGACAAATATGAGGGCCTCAAGAATCAGTATTTGTGCGAGCGCGCAAAAAGCGTACGACAATGGAGCTTTTCATGACGCAGATTAAACGGAGTGATCAATCTCGGATAGGACGAGAGTGGCGCGGAGATCCTGTCAATGGTGGGTGTAACTGGGAAGTTGCCTTCCCTCCCCAACCTAAGCAGTGTCTTTTCAAGACTAAGGAGTACCCATTGCGCCACATCCTTATGGAAAGGAGCTCTAGCCAGTTGCAATCATTTTGTTGTAAGGGGATCGTACTGGGCAAAGTTGGCGCGCTGATTCGTATTTTACCATTTCTAGTGATAGAAAACATCTGGCGAATAATACAGCAAACAAGCCAGAAGCCACGCACTGTAATTATAGACGAGCATACCTGTCAGAAAATAATGATGAGGCCAGGGGGAGCTTATAATATGTTTTGGGATGAGGAGATGCCTCTTCGAACAATGGAGGAGTTGATATTTCACAAATGACCACGACGAACTCACTGCGAGACGACCTATGACTATTACCTGACCCGCCTTGGCTAGATCAACCTTACGAAGTATGAATCATCAGCAGCAACGCCAGCACGCCTTGTCGTGTACACGTACACTACCGTGAAGCCCTCTATGAACGAACTTTTGGATATTTTCAATAACACGCCTGAGCTGGAACTTAATGAATAGGTCGATGTGACTTTGGACCTACACCCCTTAGTGCAGTTGCAACGCGCTAACGAATACATACAAAGCTGGATGGCGATCACATGATTTGGGGCACGTCAAGGTGTAATCGTGTTAGCCACTACGATCCGTACGGAAAATAGTAGCCCAAATCGTGGTAGCCTCGACAAAAAATGCGCTTTTGCTCGTCACCAAAAGTCTTCTCTGACTCAACGCCAAATGTGTTCTTAGACTGGCATTAGTGGTAGTTTTCAAAAGAAGGGACAAAATATTCATTTCTCCGAAACATAATCGATATTTCTCAAATTAAGTAAGGTCATGAAACATTTAGGGATTTTCATGGATACACGCTCAGCAAGGTCGACATTAATCATTCGAGAAAACGCAGCTAGAAACCATTACAATACAGCTGCACTTAGCAGTTAATTGTTCTGCTATTTGCCCTCAGCTCTACCCACTTTCATTTGACAGTAAAATGTTTACAAATATCTAAAAACATCAAATTTGACAGACTATTTATATTTAATAAATAATAAATAACTTAAAATGTGAAACAAAATCTAATTATTACTGTTTAATTATCAGAGCTCAAATATTCTTTATGTTCTGTACATTTCAATCTACTTTGCGTGACCTTGCTTGGTTTTGTTCTCATATGCTTACCTGTATTATGTAATGCTGTGCTACTTTCTAACATCACTCCCTCCTCCACTTTAATCAATGTTAAATTTAGACTTTTCTCATTTTCATTCGGGTCATCTCTCTGTCTTTGTCTCAACTCGAAAAATACATGATGCACGTTCCAACCGTAAACCCTTCACAACCTTAAGTTCAAAACCAGTCGGTTTTTGTTAAGAGGCAGGTAACATGTGCTTCATTTGAATTATGATGGTTGATTAGTTAGAATATAAATTACTTCACTTATTCCAATAAGCAGTGAATAAGAAAAAAAAACTATTTGTTAATCTCAGGATATAGTTAAGAGTAGGCACGTATAATATTTAAGGTAGTGAATCAGGTGTTACATTTTACCTGTCAATCATTGTACCAGGTAGTTTCAAATATCAGACAGCGAATCAGGTCATGATAATGAGCAGATTTTAAAGAAAAGGGTAGTACCTAGCCTGACCATAAAGAAAGATTTGTTCATGGCATCTGTTAAGATTTCTTGGGGCTTAAACTACGCAACAAGAAAGAGCTATAACCAACAAGTTTTGTAAAATATTAATTTATTTTCCTTAAATACAAAGTGACATAATTTAAAATAACCTACAGTAATGTGAATGAATTCCCAAACTCCTAAAACGTTCTATCAATTCCACTAGTTCCAAGTAACCCGAATGCGTTCCAGTGATATTTCGAAGTATAATTGTAATGTACTGATGTGTCAAAAGTACAGATGAAATCACTGAAATTATAATCTAAATGTCTTTTAAATGAATTCACGGTAAATCCAATATAGCATAAGTCCAAATGTTCTTGAATGTTTCACAGTAAATCCATACAGCTATTATATATCCAAAGAGTCTTTGCATGAATGTTACAGCACTGCAGTTCCAAAGAATGATTATGTTACATAAATGTATCTGTACACTCAATGTATCTTTTCCATGACCAGTTGTAATATCAAGAATAAATGATTCCCCACATATTTAGTAAACTAAAACACAATAGGTAAAATGGATTACAAAGCTTTTGAATGAATCATATGATATTTCGAAATACTCGTTGCAGTCAACAAGGGTCACGTGGTTTACTCTGGCTATCAATACCAATGTCCGTCTTGGATCAAGTGATGTTTATTTGAACTGTTACAGTACAGCAGCCTTGGACTTTTATACATGACTTATCTTTATAGTACAACCCATTCATTGGATATTAACATTAAAAAGTTCATTAACTAAATGACCTTTACTAAAATCACTATTATGAGAATAATATACATAATACAACTCGCATCACAATGTTGTTCAAATTTCTTGCCAAATATTTAGAATTGTTCAACTCTGAACCAGCTGTCTCATCTTAAAAGCAGAATGTTGTTCTTAACTCCTGTTTACTTTGCTTTAACTTTGTTAAAAACTTTTAACAGTAACTTTCAAAAATTCTTTTCAATCGTACTTTTCACTTGAACCGTTATGTGACTCTTTGAAAGAAATTATTTGACTTTCCTTATTTTTACAACTAGACTCTTGAAAGCTATGTATCGAAACGAAAACCTAATTTTTAACCATGATTTTCTTTTGCATGGATAAAATGAAAGATGAATGCCAGACTTTATTGCGAATACGCATATAAAGTGATCTTTAATCATTTTCCACTTCGGGACATTCGTGTTTCTGAGGGCAGGTTTGGATATTTGGTAATTAGTGAACTCTGGTCTCACGGTGATCTTAAAGGACTGATTCTATCATAAAGGAGGTAGATTGATATATAATTAATGGAAGGAAATAATTCACCATGATAAAGTGTTCAGTCTTGCATACTGTCAGGACACATGCTATCCAGACCATGGATGACATTCGCAAATGTGTCAACACTTATACAAACAACAAATTGAAGAGAACCGCTAGTAGATTTTAAATTATAAAAAGACATTTTCAGTGGAAGAGTTCGACAGTTCTGCTTGAATAGTTGATGACAGCAATGTGTAAAACAAACAAAAACAGTACATAATGAAGTGATACAATCAATAAGAAAGAACATATAAGAAATATTTTAAAAAGTGCAGCTACGGGGGAAGAAAGTAGAAGTCCACATTCTTAGATACTGAAAATGTGCATTAAAAAGACACCGAAAAAATAGTTAAATCGTGACTCAGAAATATTATAACTGTATGGTGCATACGATAAGCTTACCTTCAGCTGTAACGAAATCAACTGATACAGTATGGCAGCCATGAACTGGCAACTGACCGCTCGGATAAAAGAGTATCGCTCCGTCAGGGCCGGTTTAACCCAATAGGCGAATCTTATTTGCATCTGGGGTTTGTTTGGGGGGAGGGATTTTATCCTTTCAAATATAAAATTGAGCAGGGCTGTAGTAAACCTGGGGAGGACTGTATTAACACTGGACAAGGCTGCAGTAAAACTGAGTAGGACTGTAATAAAACGGGGCAGGACTGGATTACCACTGGGCAGGGCTGTAGTAAAACTGGGCAGGACTGTATTAAAACTGGACAAGGTTGTAGTAGAACTGGGCAGGGCTGTAGTAAAACTGGGCAGGGCCATGTTAAAACAGTGTTGATACAACTTTTAGAACTACTTTCTTTCCCATAATAGGAAATATATCTGCCTTTACGTATTTTATGCAAGCCTGTATTTCCAAATTTAGGCTGGTTCATTTTTTCTACTTCTCCTTCTCTCTTCCTCCCTTTTTCTTTCTCTTTCTCCATTACGATGAACATATCTTAAAACGTGTCAAGGCTGATGACCCTTTAGTGTACATTTATGTAATCAAGAAATGACATACAATGTCCATAAATAAATTCCAAATATCAAAATGTCGGCTTCAATTATTTATATTCAGTTTGTCTCGCATACGGTGTCGTATATGGCAATCAGTTCACATTTATAAGAAAACCTCTTGATTCAACGTAGTCTTAAGTAACGCCAGTTTAACTCTCATGAAAATCATAGTCACGTCCAAAAATGTTATTGTCGTTTTTGTTGTTGTTGTTCTAAGTTTAACGCCATTTTTCAACTCATGATAGGCTATACATGGCGGCCAGTATAACTGGTGGAGGAAGAACCCGGGAGAACCGCAATAAGAACCACCGACCCACGGGAAGGTACTGGCAATTTGTTTTAACATGTCTGAAAACGATGAAGAAATCAGGCACTGGTGAGTGTTGATTGCACACCGAAATTAAGTGACAGATCTGTTATTTAACAATGTTACGTTCTGAAGTCTGGTGGATGCGACCCATCTGTCATGTCCCTACTGTACTGTTGGATGCAACCCGCCTGTCTTGTCCCTACTGTACTGTTGGATGCGACCCATCTGTCATGTCCCTACTGTAATTCCCACCCAATTAATGTCTACTGTATCTATCCCTGCAAGAAATCTGTTAACGAAATTTTAAATTTCTTTATTTTCGTATAAAAACGGGCATTAATTTGACAAAAATTACCATTTTAAGCAGTATTTGTACAAGTTAAATTTGTATAAAGTCGCTGTCCAAAATTATTGTATCATTTCGGAACTTCTTTTTATTCATTTGTAATGCAACCGTTAATCAAATTGGCACAGAATGGAGGAAAGAGAGAAATCCATGCAAATCGACAGTGTTTGTTTTTACAAATATATAATAAAAAGGAAATCTAGCTTTTTTTAAGTATATCTAAAGAAATATTTTACGCGTGACGTGGAAACATTTTGTTTGTCATTCGTGGCTTTTTTATTAGTGACATTACAATGTTTGCACTTGACGAGTGAACTATTTTCTTACGGATACCCCAAATCTTTGCCTTATGCTAAACTTTGTTATAAACTGATTAATTGATGCCTATTCAAGATAAAATGCGAAAGGACAGTTTGATATTCATGAGAAAAATGTTATGTGTCCTCAGACATACCTAAATGTGGAACATTAAGTGATATTTCTCCATCTTAAATACGTTATCTTCGTTTAGGTTCACTTACAATCGTTGCATTTTTGTGACATTTTTTTTATACAAGTGAATTGAAAAATTTACAAGTATAGTTTGCTCAGGTGATTAACTGAAGTATTAGTTGCTTTGTTCAATATCAGCCGTTACATGGCCTTGTCTCTATGCCAACGTGTGCTTTCTTTTCTGTAGGTCATAACATACATGAATATTCGAAATAATACATAGGTTATGCAACAATCATCATGGAGGAAAACAGTTTCTAATAAAAGAAAAGTAAGAAAGATGCTGATGAAATATAAATTAGTATTATAGGAAATAACCTACCGATCCCTTATCCAAAAATAATGTCGGGATTTTTTGAGAAAGTAACACAAACTTATCAGTCTGACTCGCTGTAATGGTTCGATTTAATGGAATCCCATTTTCAACAAAAATACGCAAGTCCATATTAGCATCAATAAAATCCCCGTATCTATATATAGCACGCTAAATTTAGACTGGAGATTTCCATTGTTTGAATACCATCTGGCAAGCATGCTTAGAGAAAAAGAATGGATAGATGGGTTACGGTTTACAATAGAAGAAAAGTAGACGGATACGATAGTTTAGCAAAAAAGACTATATAAATGGATACAAGCAAACATACAGAGATAAAATAATAAAGATATATTGAAACTTTAGTGCATGTAAAATATTGGTCAATTAAATATATACTTGACAAGCTGTTAGCAATTAAAGTTGATACTTTACATCCAAACTACAATTTATAATATTCCCCCTTTACGTTCAAAGTAGAACAAAAGTATGGTCAGCATCCGACGTTCTCACTTTGTTTTATGAGTGTTTAACTGATCACTAGTAATCATCATGTAATTTATGAGCCGCTCCGTTGGCCTATGTGGTTAGAGCGTCCTAACCTCGGCCGATTCAGCACAAAGACTTATAAATAAATGATACTAGCATCTTCGCTAGCCAAGGTTCCGATGTGACAACATTATCTACACCTTGGCATATCAAGCTGATATTTCTGTGCTTCGGGTCTGTGAAATTTCATTGGATGCTGCGGCAAGCCACCGCATCCAATCAAAACAAATTTGTTCAAATTTGAACACACTGTTCCTACATTATCGACACAAGGAGAGCACACAACTTGAATGGACTGATACATAAGCCATTTTCGAGTGCCGGTCCGTGTTTGCATTTTTCTGCAAGCGGTCATTTTCGGATGAAAATTCACCCAATAAAACCTGTGCTGTGAGACCTAAATAAGTCCATTTGAAAATTGAGATGATAAAGTTAACGATGTGAACGAGTTCAAAGAAGCAAATGAATTAACGTGATATTCGAAATGTCAACAACAAAACTGAGAGACGCAGGAAATGAAAATACTATTCTTATCATTTAAACAGTTATTGAGGAGAAATATTCGTAAGTTTTCGCAAATAGAATGGTTCAGACTATGACCAGTGCTCTCTAGGGTCTTTAAAATAGCATAGGAAAGTATAACGAGGCCAAGGGCTACCGCATATCTATGAAAGACGTAACATTTTACAAGTCAGTCAAAACACTAAACTCTAGAAAAAATGCAACTAAGGTTTGGTAGAAAACTAAGAGCCTCAGAGCCAATTAGCCAAGACGACGAAAAAGCATTATTTCCGCTGGCTAAATGGGCTGTCACACAACAGTTGCTTTTAAATTTTCCCCATTTAACTATTTTGATACATTGTTAGGCTAGTGATAGAAGACATACACTGTATGACACAGGTCATAGCTGGGGTCACTCCAACAACAAGCATGCAAGTGACAGGGCATAAACATGTCTTCTATAGCTGGTAATAAGAATGGTAATAAATACACTTACATTATACATCTTGAATTTCCTAAAAATGTACTTTGTCGGTTCTGCAAAACCGAATGACATGACCCATGTCATGGAAAACCTGATACATACTGAAATGGTGCAATAATTTTGACTACATTAAAAAAGTTAAAATGTCGTTGGCGGTACTCTGTGAGCATTAATATTGCAACTGTGTATTGATGAATCTACGGTTGTGTATTCATTTTGGAAGATTGGCGTGTATTCTTTTTATTATTAATTTTATGTAGAAAAACAAAAGGAGTTTATAATAAAAAGGTTACTGCATTTGTATAGGAAAATGTGAAATCGTTTTCTCGGAGTAATACTGCATTCCCAAGATCTTGCAGTCCTACTCAGCAAAAAGAAACCTCGTTCTTATTTTCCCACACAAATGCAGTAACCTATCAATACACAATGGCATTATATCCAATCAGTTAACAAAAAGAACACATACACGATGGCATTGTATGCAAGGAGTTAACAGAAACAACTCATACACAATGGTATTAAACAAAATCAGATATTATAGTGATACACGTAACCATTTTCAGTTTGCCATTATCTAGTTTAGTACTTTAATTTTGAAAATACTATTTAAAAGAACATATAATTTTAATTCCTTAAAAAAAAATTATGTCATGCAGACAATGCATGCTTATCAAACATAAATCCTGATTATATATTAAAGGAAAATAACAAACTGACGGACGCACTGACAGATACACAGATGGCTATAGCTACTTTTCAAAAGTCTTATTTTATCAAGTGCTCAGTACAAATTTAGCATTTTTTAACAACTAGATAGATATGTTATCAGTATTCTTATCTTATTCATTCTTTGTGTAGTCTACGAGCCGGAGACAGCGTATTGGTAATTTACCTGACATGCAACATCAAACTTTAAATACAGAATTCCATGTTGTTCTTTATCTGCTATGGACATGGGCAACATTCTTTTGATTGCAGAATCAAAATAAAAAAGTTGATCACACTCAAATTCTGAAATAAAAGGATAAATCTGTCTCCTCATTTAATTCCCGTAAAATATACTGTAAAGAAAATGTTGCTACCCGATCATATCGAAATTGGCATGCGATGCAATGTTGATGTTATGTTGTCAATATGAATATTTTTACCGTCATATTTTTCATTCAAGAGGCAGTCGTACTTATGCGTTCCTGGGGACCGGCATTGCTGGATTATGTAATTATTTTTCACGTATAGATCATCTTTATAAATAATTCCCACAAGTTCAGGTCCCTTATGTCAAATTAAATTTTTATTATCCACGGACCCGTAAATTTCATTCATATCTGAGGCCCGTGATAACCAACGTCAAAATGCCGATGTTAAAACGACGATCAAGTCTATGATTTTATGAATATCAACCACATATTAACAGTAACGTATTCAGTAAAACACCTCTTAATCATCCCGAAAGTAAGCTCATTTACAATCGAAGACGTTTTGAATGATCTCTGTGACATTGAAAATTTAATGATATAAAAGGAATTTCTGTCTTTTTTAAGACCAACTTAATATATTGCCAGTAGTAAGAGAAAATGAGGATCCTAAACTAAAAGAGGAACCTAGACTAGAAACCCCCACCCCCTCCCAAATTATGGAGAGGTGGAAAGAGGTTCCCGAACCTTAGATTTATTTCTATTTAAACAATAAAATATTATATAAAATGTCCTATTACAAAGAGCAAATTAGTAGCGTCGGATTTAATCTAACAAACAAATTTTTTTTAAAAGATTTAATTCAATCAAATCAGCCTCAAGATATACTGGGATAGCACCTAATATAATAAGCGATTGTATTAAAAAAGTTGGTCATCATTTATCAGTCAAATATGGATCAGTATGGTTATTCGCAACTGAAAATGGCGAACGAATAAGAGGTTGGGCAGATGATCCAATAACATTTATTGACAACATGGTTGACAATGATATTTGTAAACATCTAGTACTATAACTTACTGAAAATGTTTTAATTAGATATATAAATTACTATAAGCTATAATGGAAGTAAATAGATTTGATGAGGTAATTGACATGCCATCAGGTTTTGAAATTACCAACGATGACATAGACGATTTTATGGAATATCTTGACAATATTTTCTAAGTTGTTACAATGGAGCCAATTTGCTATGAAAAACCATATTACATTAACAAATTTCTGCGTATATTTTATTTGCCGAGCGAAATTTTTAAAAGATGTTTAGCTTTATTTTACTACAGAGAAACTGGAATTAATCGACCGGCGGAATATGCAACTTATGAGAGATGTTGTAGATATTATTAATAATATCCTTCATCACCAGTATAGCTTTTACCATAAGGTCCTAAGAGTCCTCCACTGATGCCTATCTTATGGCCTACAGGCACTCTTCATTGGTTAAGGCCTTTCTTAAGTGCCCCACAGGCACCTTATGAGGCTTTTTTGTCTGGCGAACATTCTTTCTGAATGTCCTTTGTTAGGTATATTCCCTTTAGTGAAATCGCAAGGTTACGAACTTTCATCACCCCGCTGTTTATTTTTGAGGGGGTTCCAATTTTACCCGGCGAAAATGCATTTAGATTTAATGTACACCTCCCCCAAATTAAACCCCGGGGCGAGTGCAAAACAGCACCCACCACGTTGTTTAACGTGATGAGAGGTGTACATTAATCTTTTTTTTTTGGCACGGAACCCCCCCCAAAATCTTTTAGAAAAATTGACATCCCAGGGCCTACCCATCGACAAGTGTCTGTTATAGGAACCGAACCCCAGTCCTTCAGTATAAGAATCCAACATTCTAGCACTGAGTTATGACATTCGCTTATAAATATACGTTTGAGAAATTATTACATAGTTTCCTAACTATGAGATTAGCATTACATTTTTTGATTTTAAAAAACGTTATTATAAAACGACAGCGCTTTATACATTGCAGACAGACAGTCTGGAAATTGATAAATACTCTACATCACCCAAGCCTAACAAACCTGTTTCATTTGATACAGCGCCTTATTACAGACAGACTTATACGCAGTCTGAAAATCGATAAATGCATTTGTATTGTCTCAAACTACCGAGGAAATCAGCTATTGTGTCAAAATCAATACAGAACACCTGTTTCACTATGGCCTTATATATAAACATATTATTTCTCATTCTAAGGTTTTAAAATTACTATATTATTTCATACCAGATGATTTTCATTGATACAGCGCCTTATTCATCACAGACAGACAGTCTGGAAATTGACAAATGCCCTGCATTAGCCACACTATATGCTATGTTTGATAACCACAGACGATTTACGCTATCTGGAAGACAGTATCATCTCCCTTTAAAAACACAAATAAGACAGACAGAGTTATATTTCTTCTCCAATAACTAAAATTTCAACATTTGCTATGAGAAATAATTTATTATCATGATCATACAAATAAAATTTAATTTTTCCGCTTACTTTTCGATGACATTCAAATAGTTCTTTCATTGCTATCTTATTAAGAAGATACTTACTACCTTTTACAAAAACTTTTGACTGGTTTAAGTCGATATTAATTTTTGTGAATTGCTGCTGGCTGATCGGATCATGAAAATTATTGTATTTCAGCATAAGTTCGTCACGTAATTTTTCAAGATAATCAAAATATTTACTGTCATCTGATTTAATAAGCGAGAGTTTAATTCTATCAAATTTACTAAAACAGATACCTGAAATTTCATCATTAAATTCAAATGATAATTGCTGGTTATTAACCATTATCTTTTTGATTTTGCTATTAACTCTCTCGAACTAATGTTAAATTCTCGAACATTATTTCTAAAGTTTAGACAAAATTAATTAAAGATGTCACTACTGGTGCTGGTATAATGTCCAATAGCTAGTGTATTAATACCATCCTTACAATATCTCTTATCGTCAAAATTACTTAGTCCACGTTTTATAATAGTATCTGTTTCAAGTTTGTAACGATTTGTTCTGATAACATTTGTCTTAATAAAACTGACATTATTGTTTAATGCTGCTTTAAAATCATCAAATTTCATACATGTTTTTACGTACCCACGAGGAATACCTTTTGCTTTTTTGTCAGTTTATTGTCATCTAAAATTACAGCATACATTTTACTTCTTAGCCCGAAAAATCCCTAACTGGCACAAACATAAACTCATCTTTCATTTTGCCAATAACTTTTTTATTTGCATCATCATGAAATCCACTACATTCTGGATAATCTGATAAATCATATAGGTCACGGTGTTTATAAATATCTTGATAGACATCTTCACATTTTATATTATAAACTAGCGAGTCTGTATCAGTAAATAACAACTCCGAATCTGGCCACTGCTTTTTGGTAAAATTATAGTGAAAATCATACATTAGCCACTTTGATATATCAAGTACAGCTGCACCAACATAAATTGGTTTATTTAACTTTAAATTTGTCTTTCGTCGTTGTATAGCAACAAGATTTTCATTAAATATTTTTATACTGACAAAACCATCATCATCAACTAATTTATTTCTGCGATTTATATCGTTTACAATCTCAATATTTACTGTTCTTCTAATATTTTCCATTGTCTTACCGAACACCGAGTTGTTCATGAACTTGAAAAAGTTTTTCTCAAAGTCAGTTTCAGCCACAGCACGACGTTTTGTATTTAAGTCAATAAAATTTGACATCCATCTCGATTGATTAAATTTTAGTACGCGATGAACTTTTTTCAGAATTAGTCCAGCATCCACTGCTTGTTTTAAATTTTTGTAATGTATCACGTAATTTCTTTTATTTAGCGAATTTGGAACTAGCTTATTAACAATCGAATTTTTTGCTGTTGTCGTTGCTCGTTGTTCAGGAGATAGTAAACTGTAATCTATTATCATAGACTCTGCGCAAATGGGTAGTCATTATGTAGATCAAGTAACGAACTAGGATAATCTAGATCAACTTCAACAAAGTATGAAATATCTTCTGGAAGATTTTTTTCAGTTTCTTTAAGAAATTGATCTGGAGTTATCCAATGAAATCCACTGCAAGGCATTGGCTCTGACATTGCATATCCATACAAATTCACACATTCTAGATAAATAATATAATTTGATTGGAGATTTTAATCATACTTTTTCAGATATTTTTTATTAGCTACTGCATATTTTTTTGTTATAACGCTAATTCTACCTCTAATACCTTTTTCAATAAAATTAAACATATCAACATCTGTCAAGAGATCCAATTCTATCTTACTTGTTTTTAGTAGAGGGTCCCACGACAGTCCCGGAGCAGAATAATACCAGCAGGGATCTAATCCATAATTTTTATGACTAACTTTGCCGAAAACTTTCAAAAACATCTGCTCGTAGTAATACATCTGTTTTCAAATATAAATCATGATAATCACCAAATGTTTTACAACTACAATTATTCCAAATATCTTGTGCATATTTGTACTCGTCGTCTGTAATATTTTCATTTTTGAGTTGCGAGTAAAATTTGTCTTTATCAGGAAGAGAAGTTTCATTAAATCTGCTCCAGTCGTCGAGATGCTCATACGGAAAGATACCTTTTTTTGTCAGATCGACATAGTTTTCACCAACGCAACTTTTTAGATTAGTGAAACTGCTGCTGCCGGCGCTTGCAGCGCTGCTTACAAGCTCATCGAATGGTGCTGCCATAAAATGCAGACTCAATAAAACGTAATTTACCGAGCGTGATTGACATATACTTTTCAAAATTGTTTGGGATACATTTTATTGTATTATTTAATTTTAGTTTAGATTTAATTTCTTCATTGCCAAAAGCTTCTACAATGATATGACTGTCATAACCTCGAAAGTTATGTAAAACTACAGGAATAAATTCTGGAGCATGAAATTTTAAATTGCAACTGTTATGAGCTGCTCCTCGATACTGACCGGTCAGATGACAGTGATCGCGCACCTTATCACCTGAACCTTGTTCAGGCAACAACTTCTCGCAGATATAACAATTAATTGCATTATCAAAATCAAGTTGTTGTTTGGATGTTATTTTCATTGGAGCTGTTTTGAATAATTTGTTAGATATCTTATTAACTTCGTTTATCAAATTTTTTAGTAACCACGCGGCCGGACTTTCAGACTCTCCACTTTTACATCTGTATAACTTTACTGGACCTGAAAAATTATCGTTAGCACAACAAACTACTTTATAAGCTGCTCCACAAGGGACATGTTGCTGTATTTTTCTTGTACTTGATTTATTTGGATTATTTTCTGCGCCGACCACAGGAACAAGTAGACACTCGAAATCAGCATAAATAACAAAAGGAATACTTAGTTTATGATCATAATTTTTAAATTGTAACACTTTTCTTTTTCTTCTGGCATGGTTATTCTTTGAACGTTAACACAGTATTGGAGATGTTCTTGCAGTTTTTCATATTTAGAAAAACCTTGTAAACATCTGTAACAGAAATATTTCTTATTTGTATTTTTATTATACTGTCTGCCAACTAAGCCGTTAAAGTTTTTTATCAAGCAATAATGTCCTTTATAAAATAATAAATTTATTGTCTTTTGTGTAGCATGTTCTGAGATATATCTGGGGTGAACATTTTGTTTATCATCTAGTCCGAAAACGTTAACAGAAATATTATTTTGTTTTTCAAACTTTGGTATTTGATTTTCTGCTACAGGAAAAGTTATTCCACTAACATTTAGCTCGTCTTTGTAGGGCAGATATTTTTCAACCCGATCGCTTGGTCATTTTGAGGATGTTTCGCAGATTAAATTGCCCAACGGTAGCATTCGTTATCATTGTTTCTGACGTTTATACAACATTTTTTTTAAAAAATTTTTTGAGGGAGATCAACGTAAGAACTACCACGAAGTACGTTATATTTCATTGTGTGAAATAAAACTTCTTTTATGATCTGAAATTTCCAACCCGAACCTGATGCAGTAAATTCCTCCTATTTTTTATTTATTTCTTGGTGTATTTCATCGGCGACTGTGGCAATATTTGTTCCAGTTAATATTTTTCGTGATTTAGCTGTTAGATATGGTGTTGAAATTTCGCTGTCAAAATTGTATTTTCAAAAATTATACCAATTATATCTTTTTCGATTGCATGTACTTTTGATAAAATCATATGATATTGTACTATTAGTTTGATACTTTTGTGAGCTGCAAGTTCTTTTGATATAATTGGTTGTAGAAGATGAAATAAATTTGTGGAGTTAAAATTTGCTAAAACATTTTGATTATCAAATTTGTAACTGTTATCATAGCCAGAAAATGCCGTAGCACTTTTTTCTGCTTTGATAATGCTCTTCTTGGCAATATCTCGCAATTTCAACATTATATTATATAGTATTGTTATATTTAATTGATTTTTACGTATTTTTCAATTAGAGATATAAAATGCTTATAGTATAATGTCAGAAAATTTGATATATATCAGATTGACAGCAAACGAGCAAGAATATTATTATGTTCACCCAAAATATAACTTATATGCTGGAAATGCACTTGGTTCGGTTATTCACATAAAATACCAAAAACCTTTCGGTAAAACAACACCAGCTGAGTTAAAATCTCAGTAAAAGGTGATGATACAGATAGAATTGAAATGTTTAGAAAAGATTTATTTCTACTTTGTTCTGTGGAGAAATTCCAGCTGGGCAAAGAGTCTATAGAGTAAACGGTGCAATTACTGATGACAATATTAAGAATTTATCTTTACAAAACAAATTTCAACCTCATCCAAAGTTTGATTTATATGAGTCTAATGATCGAGGAATTATTCGACATAAAAAAAAAATGTTGTTGGAAATTCGCAAAATAGTGGATACCTGTTTGTGATGGTTCGTGGAACTAAAACAGATTTTATTAATTATTAAAGTCACCGTTTTGTTTATGAAACATTCAATGGTGTGATTTCAAATAATTTAGTTATAGACCATATTAACAAAATTAAAACAGATAATAGAATTGAAAATTTAGACTAGTTACATCTCAAAAAAATACTAAACGTGGATCAGGTGGAGCTAATAATTTTAAAAATCCCAAAAGATCAATTATATCAGTAAATCTTGAAACTGGTGAAGAAATGAAATTTAAGTCAATTTATTCTGCTGCAAAATATTTTAAAATAGACAGCAAATCAATAAAAGATGTAGCTGTCGGTTAAACTAAATCAGCAACATCAACGTCAACATTTGATAGATTTAGTTTCAAATATGACGATTAATCATATTTCTTAATTCTGTTTTGGTAAGACAATTATGGGCAAACATTAAAATATCATCGCGATCAAATTTTAATGTTATAAACGAACTAGTATCAAGTTTATTTTTTTCTGCTGCTGTTAGGAGAATTTTATCAGAATCACCTTGCGTTACAATAACATCAACAGAATAAGCATTATATCCCGACAGACATTTTCGAACTGCCTCGGCTAGTTCTTTGTAATTTAATATATCAACTTTCTGATAATATTTTACATCAGGAGATTTCATTTCGCTGGCCATTATTATTTATAATTAGATAAAAATATATTATAATATGAACTTAATGAAACGACTTGCTGATATATATGCTGACGATACAATCGCAGGAGATTTCATCTCTAGTGATACAATCGCCAAAATAAAATCATCGACGACAATTTTATACCAAAATATAACGTAATCTCAGATAAATCTGCTGGTTATAGTTAAGATGATATTTTGTACAACAACGAAGATGATGATGAAGTTGTTGACGTTGTTAACAAAAACAATTACAGTAGACCGACAACTGGACGATATAATGTTAAGTATCAAATCGCTAAAAAAAATTAATAAAATTTAATTTTACTATTACAGAGCAACAAATATTGTGGCAACTTATAAAACCTTTTTTAAATCTAAAAATAACTGGCCAGCAAAGAAATATAAAATACGATTTTATTTTTGTTAAAATATTTAATTTGATGTTAATTGATAATGTAAGAAAATTACATTTAATTTCCTTATGCAGACCGGTCAAATGTAAATCTGTACTGCTGAAGTACGAACAAATTTATAATAACATTATTTTATCAACGTCTACGAAATCGACTTAGTTGGTACCCAGCTATCAAATTTATCGCTATATCCTCTCCATTTAACTAAAGTTTTATTGCCTTTTTTCCTGATGACTTTTTCAATAACGAATATATCTTGTTCGGTTTTCTGAAGTTCTTGTTCATAAAAACTACCAGTTATAGGCTCACCTAATAAATCTTTTAGCGCATAAGTCGCTGGTATTGTTAAAAGTACTTTATCAACAACAAATACTTCTTCGCTCCAGTTCCAGTTCCTTTCTCAAATGTTTTCTTTGTCAGAGAAATTCTAACTTTATCACCAACTTTAAATTTATGTCTGCGGTACATATTTTCGTTTGCTAATATTGGATTTTTAATTGCATCGTTTGGCGACATTTTTATTGATCTGTGCTTAGTGTCATTATACTCATTAACAATTTTCTGTAAATTGTCAATATATTTATTTGTATTTTTAGCTGTCAAATATTTGTGGATTTTTTCGTTTAGCGTGCGATTAAATCGCTCAACGACAACGCTTTTACCTTCATTTCCTGTAACATATTTTTTGATGTTATTTTGTTCCAAAAACTGTTCAAATATTTTATTAAAAATTCTGCTCCACTATCGGTCCAGATTCTGTTCGGTTTTCTTTCTGTACTTGTTATTATTTGTTTTAACGCATCAGTTATCTACGTTCCTGTTTTATCTGAAACCGGTACACTAAAAGCATATTTGCTAAAAACATCTACAACATTAAAAAGATATCTTTTATTATTGTTAAATTCAGCTAGATTTGACACATCAACTAAATCTATCGCCCAGATATCATCAACGGCATTTGCGACAACCTTACGTCGCGTAAACCTTTTTTTTAGGTTTGTGTAGCTTTGATGCAAGATCATGATACAATTCTTTTTTATCGAGTCGAGACTCTCCGAGTCCTAATTTATATTTTGATCCAATAAAACCCTGCACCAACTTTCGGTCAACTCGCTCTCGCATATTTACAGGTTTCATATCACGAAGTTCGTCTAGCATTACTTTATCACAGCCGTGCTTATCTTGTTCGTTGTCCCGGTAGCAGATATCATGGCGCATTGCTATTGCATCAACTTGATTGTAAGGCTCTTGTCCTGGCAGCGGATTATCGTTTTCGTCAAGTTGTTTATCAAGAGGATTATAAGGTCCAGTATATTTATGGCCTGGCAATGTCCAACCGCCTTTTGGTTTTGGTAATTTGCCAATCAATTTATGTATATCTATACCTGTTCCAATTATTTCTCTGTTGTTGCATTTTGATAGTATGTAAGAATTTTATTTTGCTCCAGACAGAGATATCTATCATTTTTGCACTCGCATCTCATTATTTATTAATCATCTACTAAAATAACTGGAAAACCCGCTCCGGACAACTTTGTTGTTGGTGATAATTTCTTTAAAAACATACTTTTCCTTTTTCCACAAATTGCACAAGTACTTTTTAGCATTATTTTATTATTTTTTGTTTTTTTTTTCTGTTGTTTCATCTTTATTTTCTGTTTTAGTTTTGCACTTGAGACAGTATGTTGACATTATATCAAAGAGTTAACACAAAATTAATTGCAATTTCATCATTAGCTTGAGAAGGTTGATTATCAAACTGTAAAATAACTTTTAAAAAATTGAATTTAGAATCCAATCTCCTGACGTTGTCAGAGGATTGGGACATTTGTTTTATAAACTTTATACAGTAGTAACCACAAGCAGAAGTTCCAGCTGGTTGAATTTGATTTGACGAATAATTTATTATTTTATATTTTTTGTTTATATATTTTTTTTATTGCGTCACTTGGTGGAAGTCCAAATGAGTCAAAATAATTGTTATTACAAACAGCTACCCAATGTGTGTCAGATCCGTCATTGAAATCTTGTATATTTATCACACACGAACCACCAGCAATGACATCATCAAGTTCATCTTTAGAATAAACTCCACGGAAATTTTTTATTTTTTTTAGCTTCTCAAACATATCAAAGTTACTTAACGCGGACGTGTACCTGGCAGTGTTAGTCCTCGACCTATTCCCAGCAGTTTTGGCAATAGACTTCCCGCTACTCCCACCAGCAACGGTCCTATAAATCCGCCTTTTCTTGCTCGTCGCGATCGCGTCTTTTTTTTTTCGTTTGTTGTCTTTCTTTTTGCTGTTTTTCGTTTAGGCATCATATTTATCTTTAGACAAAAATTTTCTTTATACCGCCGCCACGGACGACACCGTCACCTGAGACAGCCTTTTTCGTTGCGCCAGACACTGCACCAGACGCTGCTGCTAATTCTAATGTACCAAGTACTGGCAAAATTTTTGGTATTAATGTTCTGGCCATGACCGATAATGCCGGACCAAAGAAACCACCTTGTTTTGACATTGCTGTTATTTGTGTAGCACTTAAATTTAAAACAAAAGGTTTTTAGCGATCATATTTATTTATTTGTTTTTTTGTTAACATTAATTTTGTTACAGTACTTTTGGAAACACCTTTTGGTGTTGGGTTTGATTTTTAATGATACCTGCCGTTGTTTAGCAACAGCAGCTGCTAATTTTTTAACTTGACCATCAGTCAAATATATTTCTTTTACAATATATTTTGTCATTATATACAGATTACAGATTAAACTCCAAGTTTTTTCAAACTTGTACCGACATTTTACCTCCGACAGAGTCAATGGTTATAAATCTGTCGCTGATCACTAGCGCGTACACGTATAACTGTGCTGCTGGAACTGCTCCGAGTGTCCAAGTAATTTCAATATCAGCTGTAGAATCAACAGCTCTTTCGCTATGCTTGCTAACGTCAAAATTAAATATTGGAAAAAGTGTACGAAATTCTTCTGCTGATATCTGAGATTTGTCTCCAACATCTTGATATTTTTGCACTGAGTCCATAAGATACATGTACGGTCTAGTAATATTTTTATTAGCGTTAGCTGCAAAATTGCATTCTATTGCTCGTTCTGGATATTGCTTTGAATTTATTCTAGCGTATATTCGTCTAACATTGGCGTTATCAAATATTGCATTATTTTGTTGTTGGTTACCATGATTCTTTTGATGATATTAATAGCATTAAACTGCCTATCATTTTGGTTACTGATGCAAATATTTTTACTCCTGTTCCAGTTTTTTCTTCTTCAGCTTTTTCAGCTTCTCTAAGCGACGTTTATCATATTGCTTAAACAACTTTTTAAAATCCCAGCCTGCATCACTAACTTTCCCAGTTCTAAATTTTACTGCAGTATTTTTAAAAACACTAGCAATAACACCATTTCCAGCTTTTTCAGAAAGTTCTTTAATATTTTCTATTTCAGCTGTATCAATTGCAGCGTAAGCTTCTACATCTTTTTTGATATGATCTAATTTTTTAATAAGATCGCCTTATTTATCTTTTTCCCAATTATTAATATTATCAACATCTGAAATATCATAATCTTCCATAAAATCAAAATATTCTGATAATATTATTTCTCCTTTTGCTTCTTTTCTATATTTATTCCGATATTTTTCATCTTCTTCAGGTGATCTTTTTAGACTTTCTTCAGTTTGCATAATTCCTGGAGCTTCTTCAGCTACCATTTCTAGACTTTTTTCTTTTATTCTTTTTTCATCTAAATATTTTGCTTCAGTAGCTAAACCACCAGACTGATCACTCTCGTGTATGTTATGTCTTTTTACATTATCAATAATTTCAGCATAAAGATTGGCAATAATTCCATGTCGTAATAATCTAATACTTTCCTGGTAATTTTTATTTTCTAATACTATATCTTTAAGATGCTTTTGACTTTCGTCTGATATTTTTCGTAACTTCCTAATTTTTTCATCAGCGTCAAAATCATCTTTTTTAATATTATATATTCTCATATTTTTAAAACCATATTCTGTGTTAAAATCTTTACACTCATCATCTTCTATTCTACTTCTCAAATTTCGAACATCATTTAAAATCTTTCTTTTTCTTGAGCATCTAATCTATGTTCGTTTCTAAAAGCTTCTTCTCTTCTAGCTTCTTCTTCATACATTCTCTCCAACGTTGATTTCTCACCTTTACTTTTCGATTCTTCAATTTTTTTTCTATATCACCTAACCTTCTTTCAATTGGATCAACTAGTGTTGCTTCTGCTAATCGTCTCTCAAATTCAAGTGTATTATTTAACAGCCGATTTAGCTCAGTTCATCTAGAGCAGGATTAGGAATATTTACTACAAGTGCCTCAGCTAATCTTTTTCTTTCTTCATCAGATCTTCCAATAACTTTTGCAGCATCTGCTTCTTGCTATTTTTTTTTCCCGATCCATTTCTTCCAACAATAAGATAATCACAATCTGGAAGTTCATTGTTATGTTTATGTTTCACCAACCGCTCTGTATCAAAGTTTAATATCGACGATTTTGCCATCGTTGTTATACAATTTTATGTTATATAATTTACATATAAAAACATTTTCAGACAATAAATAAATAATGAGCTATTATACAAAATTTGGAACATCATTAGGAGATTCGTAGGCTATAAGTACAATAACAAACGGCAGCATTGATTTATCAAGCTACTTAATAAAACTAGAGATACGATGACAGGAAACCTAACTATGAGTTATGCACAACTAAAATCCGTCGACGATAGCAAGCTGTCACTGACAGGGCGAACTTTAAGCGGTAACTTGAATATGTCAGGAAAAAAAATAAATAAATTTAGAGACCGGGTATCCGCCAAGAAACTTAAATCAAACACAAGCTATAAGTTATCTACAGTTGAAGTATGTTGATGCTAACAAGCTTGATAAAACCGGTGGAACGGTTACAGGCAACTTAACAATGAGCAACAACTAAAAAATAACTGGATTACAGATAACCTCACCTCCAGCTGGTGATACAGACGCTATTAGCTATGCTCAGTTAAAAGGTGCACTGACACCGTATTTAAAATCATCTGGTGGAATGATGACGGGATCGATTGATATAGGAGGTAAGTTGATTTATAATACTCAACTTGATAATATAAGTCTTAGCAATGATGATTGGCTGACTAATGTTAGATTTGTTAAAGACATCTTTGTAAAAATAATCAGAGGTACAATGACAGGTAATTTAAATATGGGACCTAACAAAATAATAACAACTTATACTCCAGTTAATCCTTCTGATCTAACAAATAAAGGCTACGTCGATTCTGTTAACGATAACAAGCTCGATAAAGCTGGCGACACAATGACGGGTAACCTTGTAATGAGCAATAACTAAAAAATAACTGGATTACCGACAACCTCACCACCGGCTAAAGAGACTGATGCTATTAGTTTTGTTCAGTTAAAGAAGAACTTACTTTAAGAGATCCGGTGGACCAGTGACAGGCAACATAAACATGAGAAATAATAAAATAACTACGACATATGTTCCAGTTAACCCTAATGATCTAACAAATAAAGCGTATGTTGACAGTCTGTATAGTGGTGTAAAACGAACCAAAAACAATGTTGGATATATTCCAACACTTTTAAAGGCAACTGACAATCGAGTTGGGTTTGAGGTAAGCGCATCAGCATATTATCTTGAAAATTATCCTTATTACGCTTTCTCTGATAGACACGAGTGGACGACCAACGGAGAAGTTGAAAATTATTGGATCAAAATTAAATGTTCTACTGCAGTTGCTATTTGGCAATTTCATTTGCGAGGTCGATTAAACTCTAGTGTTGGTCGAATTTATAATTGGCAATTGGAAGGATCAAACAATGATATCGACTGGGTAATATTATACAGTACAACAGACACTTATATTTCAACAACACAATATTTGACAATTCCGACAGAAAATACTGTCAACAAGTACTTATATTTCCGAGTTTATGTTATCGCTGCTGAACATCCGTTTCCAGGACTGACAGCATTTCAAATATACACATTCGATGATCAAATTTAATATAATGCTATAAAATGATGTCTAGACAATGGTTTATAGACATTGCGAGAGAATTTTATGATAATATTGTTAACTTTAAAAAAGATGTTGGGGACGAATCACTATCGACACGTATGATAAATACTATTTAAAAAATTTACAATTCCAATGATAAACTCTCCATTGTCAGAAGAAGAAAATTTTTGTTTGTGTTATGTATATGCGAGGACCACAACTGAAAGAAGCAATAGAAAATTATGAAGCGGTATACAGATACTGTCATCCTGATGATTGCATAGAAGAACATAAACAAGTTAAAATCCCGTTTAAAAAAATATTGCTCGAGCTTGATTTTGGAAATTTAGATTTGATTATAAAATCGAACTTAATAAAAGAACGAGACTATGATGAAAATGTAAATGAAAAAGGACGAGTAACACGCTAGCCATGATAGTCTCGACAGACTAGCAGAATCTAGGATAATGGGAATAAAAAGAAACAGGAAGTTATACAATACTTTTTCAAAACGAATTTTTTTTTGGGTATCTCGGTATGTACTACCATGACAAAGAAACCCTAATTAAAATCGTTACTATGACACCAGACACTGAGTTAATTATTAAAGTATACGTAAACGCAATTTTGACAATGATACGTAAAAGAGACCCAGAATTTGATCCTATCATTGTTGACAGGTCTCTAAAGATAATCAAAATTTTTGATGATGAAATTAGTGATCTTAGTGATATTGGGCGAGAAAAGTTTTTTTGAAGAAGTGACACAAACAAAGTTTGTAGCAAAGTATAATTCTTATTACGACATACGTGAAGCAGATGATATTACATTTCCATCGATCCAGCGCTCTAGACAATTGTCATTACGAAATTATTACAATGAAGTCGAGAAAATGTTCCCAAAACAATACGAAAAATTATGGCTTAAAGTAAATACTTTTACTCGTTTTAACATTCTTGGACTAAAATCACTCCGAAAATTAATGCTAGCAAATTTCGTGGTAGAATATGCAATTATCAGACAACATCTTGTTCAATAAATATTTCATGTTAGATCAGATAAGCTTGGTATTAGGGTATATTAATGAAACAGAAAAAGATTACAGTAATTTGGTGAATGAAACAGATTTGTACGAACGTGAAGTCGGAGATATTTTTGATTCATTTACTTGGTTAAAGAAAAATGATGTACTAACAGATAAACGATATAATGATACTTCGTCAGATGTTTATGACAAGTACAGAGATTTTATAGCTGATCCTAACAATAATAAGTTCCGTGAGTTTCTTGATTCGATTGTCGGTGCTAGAGTTTTTAATATTATATAAAACTGTAAGTAAATATTGTATAATGAACAAATAAATCATCGATTTCAATCATATTTCAGAAGAAATTCCAAAGCAAGATGTTGACGCTCTAATGCAATATTACAGATATTATCATAGAAACCTTTGGTGTGTAAAACAATGTTATAAGTATTACAGTAGAATACTTCGAGTAATATCATATTTACCACTGCTGATAACCAGCTCTGGCATAATTTCAAGTGGGGCATCATTAAATCCGTTTCTGTTAATAATGTCTGGTGTCGGTGTATCTCTTTCAATAGCATGTAAGAAAATTGTGCCTCGACTTGAGACGAAAAAAAATGCTTGTAAGATAGCAATTATCACTTATAAAAAATTACTTGATCAGATACGATCTTATTCGCGAGGTGTAAAATATGACATGGACGATTTAATACGCGAGTTTCGTATTATTGACAGTACGTTAATAGATATCCTACCAATGAGAGTCAGCAGGTATGAAAAAGATTATCATAAAATATGGTTACAACAGTAGTAGATGTTTAGAAATATCATTATCAACCATGTTGTCAATAAATGTTATTGGATCATCTGCCCAACCTCTTATTCGTTCGCCATTTTCAGTTGCGAATAACCATACTGATCCATATTTGACTGATAAATGATGACCAACTTTTTTAATACAATCGCTTATTATATTAGGTGCTATCCCAGTATATCTTGAGGCTGATTTGATTGAATTAAATCTTTTAAAAAATCTGTTTGTTAGATTAAATCCGACGCTACTAATTGGCTCTTTGTAATAGGACATGTTATATAATATTTTATTGTTTAAATAGAAATAAATCTAAGGTTCGGGAACCTCTTTCCACCTCTCCATAATTTGGGAGGGGGGTGGGGGTTTCTGGTCTAGAATCCTCTTTTGGTTTAGGATCCTCATCTTCTCTTACTACTTTGCCAGGTACAAAAAGTGTCAGTATTTCTTAATTATACGGATGACATTGCAAGTAGAAACGTTAGTATTGTTTACCCTCATTCTTGGTGCAATTAATGTAACAGATATATCGAAGACAATCTTCATCACGCTTTGGTAGACCCGGGTGGCCAGCGGTCAAAAGCGCTCGCTTTTACCGATCACTGCCCTCCCGCCTCAGTCCGCGTGGGTTCGAGTCTCGGGTTCGGCCTATGTGTGCATGTGGGACAGCTGTCAGTAGTTTCCCGTGAGTCGGCGGTTCTTACCGGGGTTTTCCCAGGTTCTTCGTCCACCAGTTTTACTGGCCGCCATATACAGTCTATCTTGAGCTGAGAAATGACGTTAAACCGAGATCAAAAACATGAACATCATGCTTGGCTGAGAATGAGCGTAACACAACCGGGTGCTAGTACAGTACCACATCGTGTACTTTTTCTTTGATCACAGAACGATACTGAGTTGAGATAGATCAGTTATTCATTCTTTAACGTTGTCACTGTTTATTTAACAACCATACGTATCTAGCGACACGGTTCTTGTTCCTTGCTTACGATGTTTTGGTATGTATGTTTGACCCAACATTAGCGCGCGAGCGTGTGTGCTATAGTAGTAAAGATTTCACTCTGACACTTACGTTATTAAAGGAAAGAGGGGATGCAGCATCAATGTTTACAGAGGAACAGTGCGACGCCCCATTAGTCGAATCTAATTTCATGTTAAACTTTCGGACATAAAGACTTGTAGATCATGGCGATCCATTGGAGAATTTGCCCAGATACTAAGAAATGTGCATCCCGGTATGGCTCGCAAGATTTTTAACTTTTGGATATTAATTGAAGGGGAATCCAAAAATGCACAAATGCCGTATGCTAAGAACGTATTTCCATGGGAGTGGCTAAGGGGTGGACAAATAAAAGTCATGGTAGTTATTATATCCTATTGCATATTTAGTAAAGATCAAATGAGTATGTATGTGTGTATGTATGTATGTATGTATGTATGTATGTATGTATGTATGTATGTATGTAAAATTTGTGGATGGGTTTTATTTCCGTATGGCTAATGGTTTGTTACAAAGATTGATTTATTGCTTCCTCGCTTTAAGGTTTTTATGAAAACTGTGAAATGAAATTTGTATGCAATATTCCCCAGTTTACTGCACACTTTCTTGTTAAATAACATTTTTGTATCTGTATTAATATCAGAATGTAATAATGCTGATAAGTTGTTCCGGAGTAAAACAAAATACTGAAGGTTTGAAAAATTGAATTTTAATGCGTAATTTTGTTAATTTAAATGTACATCGTGCAATCTACAATCGTGTTAAGGAGATACATATCCATTTCATAAACTACAAAGCAAACTACTTTTATCAAACAAAACGAGCGGAAACTATCAGTTAAATTTTAGTTCTTAACCACCACCTTTACCTTTCAGTTGCTAAGCATCTTCGGTATCTCCATCTTCTTTCTAGAATATGAACGTGTGGAACAATATGTCGTGTAAAAACCACAACTAATGAATCGTGTGTACTCGTTTATAAGTCGAGAGGAACTGCAAACTATATAGACCCAGATCTGCCGCTGCATAATGCGACGGCAGGTCTGGGTCGATAAAATTTTGTAGGAGTAAGCAGCAGAACAAACAACATAGACCCTGATCTGCGGGCGCATAATGCGATGTCTCTGTTGGTTGTAGTTTGACTGGACTTATACGCGAGTATAGACGGCATATGAAGCGAGTGGTCAGTTCAGAATTTTGCGAATGGTTATTGTCCCCAATCGTTGGGCTATTGTCACGTGGCTCTGAAGTACATAGGAAGGAAAGGTTTATTGTGTTTATAAATGAATTTCTAAAACAAGTCTCAAAATTACAGTGGTTTATGAAAAGTAGATACTTTGCGTAGTCTAGTGCAGACTTAAATTGATTATGAATACATATACTTTTTTATGATCATGACTGATCTACTTCACTGAGTAGTCATAAACTGCTTTCATTCCTGGCAAAAGACTCCCTCCTCCGTTGTTTTTAGTTCATTGTCTTAAAAGCTCGCCTTGTGAGGCGTTAACATGTTTCAAATGAGTGCCGGAAGTCCATCTCTACTAAAACTCAGTAGAAATTTCCTTTCATTCATTTTGTCTGCACATATTTGTTTTCGATCGTGTTTGAAGGATTGACGAACGTAAAGGGTTAAATAAGAGTATGTATGTGCATTCCTCTCAAATTCACAGTACTGTAGAAGAAGTAATTCTGTCATTCCTATTATGTGCTTATTAGACATGAAATTATGCATTCTACTTCTGCCCAACCCAGGGTCTGATATGAGTCCAAAATGATGTATTACTTTCTGATAAACCAGAGTAATAGTAAAGTGAGAGTACAATTTCAATAAATGCAGACTGTCTGTGAATATAACAGATACTTCACTCTGAGAGGCGGCTTCCAACAGAGAAACATTGAAAGGTAGACTCCCTAGAGACGTAAAGGCTGGCCTACACCTGCGATTTTGAAGCGCTTCTGATTTAACATCAGTAACACGAAATGTGTACAAGCTGTTTATTATCGGCGCGTCTCTGCAGCTCATTGCTCTGATGGTTGTATCGTTAGTTGTTGTAGGAGTGGTAATTTGCACAGGGAACAGAGGACATTCTGGTCCTGGGACAACCACTCAAAAGGACAATGATAACGGTCCCACTGGTGGTGCAAGACCTGCTGGTGAGGTTAAGGCCATATTGATTGCAGACGATTGCGCTTGAGACGGCTATTGCCCTGATTTAGTCACCGAAAAAAATAGGCACCAAAATAACTGACCTCCACCTCTGCACTTTCTTTTGCTGTCGCGAGCGGTAAGTTAATATGGGGTTGCAATGAATCACAGTATACACAAAAGGACAAAGAAGTCAAAACATCAGCGAGAAGAGACAAGATAAATTACGTGGAAAACCTTGCAGATGAAACCGAGACTGCAGCAGGTCTGAAAGACATGACAACAGTCTACAAGATCACAAAGAGACTCAAATGGGACTATTTGCAAAATCAGGACCTCCAAGTAAAAGATACAGAACGCACAATCGTCACAGATGAGCAATGCAATGAGAATTGAACAAATCACTTTTTAAAAGCGTTACAAGAAATGGAAAACTTGATGCACAGGGAGGTTGACATAGATACGAGAGGACCTGGAGTATGCAAATGATATTAGTTTTTCTAGCTAGAACCAGGACATTCAACAGAAGACATAGGTTCTGGCAGAAAATGCAAGCAGCATTGGTCTCAACGTCAACATAGACAAAACAAAACTCATGAAGATAAACTCCAGGGTCAACAAGCATGTTACAGTGAACAACATCCCACCGCAAGATGTTGAAGAATTTACTTATTTAATCTGCAAGGTGTCAACAGAGGTGAACACACGAATAGGTAGGGTAAACCAGGTCTTTGCCTTGCTTCAGACTGTCTGGAGGTCAACAAACATAAGAATGGCGACCATGCTAAGAATCTTCAAAGATACCATCTTCAGTGTGCTGTTGTATGGTTCCGAGTGCTGGAAGAAACATCTTAGATTGACTGGATGCTGGAAACATTCCAATCAGGTGCCTCCGCAGAATCAGAATAATTTTCTGGACCATTGCCATCTCACATGAAGAACTCCGTAGAACAGTTGCAGTGGAAACCATCGCATTGCAGATAATATCAGTACGATGGAGATGGCTTGGGAACCTGTGCAGAATGCTAGCCACTGCACTACCCAAAGTAGGCCTTTAATGGACACCACATGGAATGAGAAAAAGAGGCAGGCCAAAGGAAATATGGCGAAACATGACAAAGATCTCAAAAGTTGTGGTCTGACAAGGGAAACAGTGCCAAGGGCAGCGGCTGACCGACAGCAATGACGCTCCCTCAACGTCGCCCCAATCACCGTCAGACTCTAAGAGGACTGAATAGAACAAATGAATGCATTCTATGGTGTGGGCGCGCTGGGGATAAGCGTCAAGTCAGAACTTTGTTGTTAATAAACCTGAAAGGCTATGGTAATGAAACTTGAAGACCATAGTAACAAACATGAAAGGCTATGGTCATGAACCTGAACGTCTATGGTAATGAACATTTTTGGCTATGATAATGAACCCGAACAGCTACGTTAATGAACCTGAATGGCTATGTTAATGAACTTGAAAGGCTATAGTAATGAACCTGCTATGTTAATGAACCTCCAAATGCCATTACAGTCTTTCTGAAGAAGTTACATATGTGCGTGCGTGTGTATGTTTGCTATTGATAGACAATAAAAGTAAGGTGTTATTATTGAAGAACATTTTAGTATCTGCTTAAACAGATCAAAATAAGACAGCGTTTGCGTGATGTAGCTAGTAAAATTAGTTTCGCTTCCAACTGGCCAAGTGCCTATGCATCAATGCATACATGTTGAAGTTCAATGACTGAACTTTTACGAGAGGCAATTTACCACGAACATGTTTCAACCCCGTCTTTAACAAGCTCTATTGTGACCGATTGTACCTCTTTGTTGGAAAAAAGTACTTCAAAATTTGTCTTTAACACTGCATTTCCAAATTTTTAACCTGATGTCATTTAAATAATTTTGATGCGATCAAGTGCAATGTACCATAGTCAAAGATGAGTACAGGTATGTCCATTTTTTACCAATGTTTTCCTTGTAGATAAACACTTGTACAGCTATTGTTTCTTGCAAGAGAATTTTTACTGACCTCTTTCATTTCAATTACCATTGATTTATATTATCCTTTTGGAAGGATGTTTAAAACTAAGGAAAATATTAAACATCTGAACTTTTTATTAGCTGTTGGTTGGTGAACGACAAAAGAAAAGAGTTGGGTGTCTTGATATGCTTCTTAAATTACAAAATCTGACATTTTACCAGGCCCCAAATTCAACGTTCGGATTTTTTTTTTTTTTTTTTTTTTTTTTTTTTGAAGTGATATGCTTACTGGCAAGAGATGGACTTCAAGTAAAATCTAAAATGCTGACAATAATGATTAAAAAGAGTTAAATTAAAGAGTCCTCAGAAAGAATTGTAAGCATACAACAACAAAATTGTTATACACATGGGGAAAAAGAAAAAAGTACATGGTTGATGTTTCAGTGAAAGCTAACATGGAAAGTCGAGGCACGTTTTTGTGTATCTATTGATAACCACTTCGGCATATGAAAACATTCGATCAAAAAATGGATAGAATTCATCACTCAAACAAAGTGTTCTTGTGTAATGTGAAGACTTGGAGGTGGTGAAAGTTCAAACATCACACTAGTCCGGAAATGGTGTATATACCAAGGATTCTCAGTCAATACACAGAAAACAAATGGTGCAGTCTTGAATTCACAAGCTGAAATTACAGCATTACAAATTAAAATAAAAGGCGCACACAACACACAATTCAACAAAATCTTAGTTTCAGCTGGTGACTTACGATCTTTGTAACCTTCTTTGTGGAGAATGGAGAACGGTTCGACATATATTAGCAATCGTTTGGTTTGATTTTGATTTAGTGTTTCACGCCACAGCAACATAATGTTATATAGTGTCGAGACAATTGCAGTAAAGTACGTTACCCAAGGACAAACTATGGATGCCAATCCAGGCTGTTTAGATGGCGTGATTAGAACCCGTGATGGACATTTTTTCCGTAATAGCTTTGGATAATTTGTGGACACCCTCTACACTGTTTTAGATATGCATCTTTATGGCACATCCTCTACCAAGGGATCAGTAGCAGTGGCTTATAAAGGTGTGGATAACTGGTGGAGAAGCGAATGAGGAAGTGAATAAAGAAAATCCAGTATTCTGTACAATGTTAATTACAACAGTGCAACCATACAGAGATCATCATCTTCGCCACCGCATCCAGTCAAAATTAAGTTGTTCAAATTTGAACACTGTTCCTACATGATCGACACAAGGGGAGCACACAGCTTGAATAGACTCATGAATAAGCAATTTTTCAGTGCCGGTCAGTGTTTGCACAAATACCTATCACTCAAATATGCAATGGCTTCCCTCTGGTACATAGTCCTACTTTCGATGTTAAACTTCCAAAGCATCTTTTTCAGGTCAGTTGCCCCACCCATTTTCGGTCAATGTACAATGCACCACGCTATTGGTTAGTTGGCATTACATACTAAGGGAGGCAACTCATGAAATCCAATAGATTTCGCTGGGACCAAGTACCAATATATCTGTTCGATCCGCCAAGGTGTAGATAGGGTTATCACATAGGAACCTTGGCAATCGAAGATGAGAGATCACTTGTTGGTCTGTACTCGGTTCTTTACAACGTTAGTAAGTGATATTTTCTCCCCACTTGGTGGAAAAATAAAAGCAAACTGTGATCCTTTATGATCACAAATAATCAAAGACAATGTCGAAGGCGCATCTGAAAATCATATGGAGAGGACAAAATCTTCAGTCATTTATGAGGACGGTTTAACGTAAGGTGATTTCAGGCCAGGAAAAAGCACGATTAAGTTTTCCAAGACTGTGTAAAGTAATGAACAGATATATGCTTCCATAATCAATAAAAATCTTAAAACTATAACATGAAGGGTTGTACAGTTTTCTTACCTCAGTCCTCATTTATGCCTTTCCAGCTATTTTGCTGATTTTCTTTAAAACTAGTCATATGACATGGCCAATAGGCACTTTTTCAAAATAAACTAATCTTCACCTAAAACGTGTTGTCAGAGAAGTACATCCTTCTCAGTGCGACTGGATAATTCTTACCTTAACGCTTACTTATTTCCAAAATAGAAACTGGTTAAACACTATATAAATCGATGTAAATGATTTTAATGAGGGCTGTTTCCTCTTTCATGATGGCAAGCGGAGAGAACATGATGCCTAGAAAGGTAAAAAAAAATAAAAAAATATGTGACGCATATTTCGTTAACTTATTTAAATGTGCAGAAGCCATCCAGTGTAGGGTGTTGTAAATCGTCAGGAAACGGCATATTGAACAGTGTATAATGGCTGCAGTCATAAAATATCTCTTTGGATGAATACAAATTCATGTATGTATATATATATATATTACACATACATGCTACATATATATATATATATATATATATATATATATATATATATATATATATTATCTACCATAACGTTTTACATGTTGATTCTGAAGTGCACAATTCTTGAAACAAAACAGTTCGGCATAAATTCTTTACCTGTATTCCTTCAAAAATAGCGCGTGCTTGTTAGTGTCTTAACACATGTAAACTGTAGAATTTCTTTTTGCAAAGTATTGATCAAAATCAACAGTAGAAAAGAAAATGAAACCCAGTCCGGACACATGGAGAACTTCACGCATTTTTGTATTCTCTATGGGACATTTGTTTTAAACTGTATTCTAGGGCATCAATCACCTTTGCTTAAATTTAAATAGTTAACATTTGAAAGGATCTGTTTCCAAGTAGAAACTATGAACTTATTTTCTGGAGACGGTATGTTTATTATTTTGTGTACATTGTCAAAAGAAAATAATAGTTCATTTTTCACTTCTCAGTAAATACATGTGCAACTGGCCGATAGCCAATTATGTTTTGAATGTATGCTCTCAAAGCAATGGAAAGATGTAGATGTTGAACTACATTGTGTTTTTGCCGATATCAGATAGATTACGAATGTATGTATGGCAGAAGGCAAGGTATCTCAGGTCTTAATGTCTCAGTTTGCCATCTATAAAGAATTACACTCTTAAGTAAAAGGAGATGGCCAAGCTACTTCATCACTGCAAAATGGGCTAATCATGTATGGGAACATGGCGGCTGCTTTGGATTTGAAGGAAACATCAGAGATTCCAATGGTAATTCAGTCTGACGTTTTAAATATTCATTTTTACACTCATTTAAATGATGTAACAAGGTGGTTTTTAATTCACTGGTATCTTCAGTAAGCTTGTCTCTCATTTGTACCAGCGTTCTTCTCTCCCTTTCTAAGTTATTCACTTCCTGCAATTATTAAATCACATAAACGATTATTTCACGATTATGACTTGTTAAATTAAGATGAAGAAATAAAAACATTCGATTCATCTCTAGGTAATTACAAATTTTATTTAAACAGTTTTCAAACATTAAAAATATAAAAGCAGACACTGAAGGTAATGGGTTTCAAGGAAACTATAATTGTAAAACATTCTTAATACGGTGGATAATATGAGGAGATTATTGTAATAGCACAAACCCATTGGAAGCTATTAGGCTTATGCGTTATCAATATTAGACTTTGTCACAAAATATTTGCATAAATATATTTTCATGAACAAAGAGATATTAAAGACCTTTCTGGCTATGAAAATTGTTAATTTTAAGTTAAATGAGCACAATTTATTCTTCCCCAAGTTATAAATATATTATCAATGGTGAGTTGCAAAACAAAGTTTCCACAAAAGGTGACTAATATTCTATCAGGTACAAATGAACAAAATAGGTTTACTCAGCTGTGCAAGGTTACAATCTAAGAAAGTTGCAAAAAGAAAGATGAACGCAAACAATCGATGCAAGTATTATATAATGGCACAGAATTTGGTAAAAAGTGCGAGAAAATATGAAACAGTGTTTCCTTATGTTACCACCTAAAGCAAAGTATTCCATGTGGGATAATAACCAACATACAAACATAGACACAAAATCACAAAGAGTGACACGCATAGAACATTTATTTATAGCAAAGCTATCCAGAATAATGAAGAGGTCTAAACTTAAGACCCCCACCCTCCAAAAAAAAAATAAAAAAAATAACAGTATAAATAACTAAATGTTAGAAAGAGAGATAGTTTGACTAGTTTATATGCAAGCTAGCAGCAATAAAGCTATATCCTCCATGTAATCTGACCTTTGTTTGAATCTTGGCCATATCGGTGTACTTTTTAATTAATTTTGTTGTCACAGCTTGTATTGTCACTGGAGGTTTTATTTGCCGTTCTGATAATACGACCTTCTTTTAACCTTGTTTTTATCTTCGTCCTTATCGTTTTGTCATTTTTGTGTTTTCCTGTGAGGTTTATGTTTTTGATGTTTAATACAGATCTTAGATCTCTCGTTCGTACACTTAATTCTCTGAGCAAAAAAGAAAGTGAAGGATGAGCGCCATCTAAACAATTACTTACATTACATTGAAAATAATACCATCAGGCGCTTCCGAGGGCTGCGCCTCCAGGGTTCCCATCGGGACTTCCGTCCTAGCCCCCTCCCCCCAAATAGTTTTGGATTCGTCCCTGGTCACTATGTGTCCTATGGAACTTTGATATTAGGATGTCAATCTAGGCCCTGTTGAAATTGAACATATGCTTTGTATGGATGCTTTGGAACTTTTAATTTAGGATATCACAATGAGACCTATCGGAATTGAACATGAGCTTAGGGAAAGGTAATGGTCACTAACTCACGTTCTTAAAGACGAGCGCCCATAAATACAAATAAACATATAAGGAAAGGTAGGGGATAAGTATTGGTTACAAACACACACTCATACTAATTAACACATAGTCTTACTGACCAACACACATAAGAAATAAATCTTCTTTTCTGAACCTCTTCTGGCAAGTGTTATCCACTTGTCATGAGTTTCGCATTAAAAGTGGAAGAAACGCAAAGTCTTTGCAGAAGTCTACGGCTCACGTATTGAAAGGTTTGGTGTGGACCAAGATCTAGCATATGTAGAATCCATAGGAGGAGAGTTTTCACAAAAGATGGTGACCTAGACAGAAACATCCCTTTCTCTCAAAGATGCTTTCTACAGGGAGAAAAAACAAATCTGATGTTGTAACCAACGAAAGATTGATACGGGGTATTGTCCGACAATATAAAGTATTGCGACCATCTTGGGAAATTATGTCAGCAGTATCACCATCATTTATATTACTACGTAACTGTTATGTATATTTAATTTAATTGTTTGTTTATTAGTTTTAAATTTTTTAAATTCCATTACATGCTATTGTAATGTAACATTGTTTACTGGATTTGACATTGTCCAGAATTGATATTTTGTTTATAAACAACTAATAATAGAAACATTGTATCTAGTTCTTGACCTTGTTCCAAAATCAGTGATAGTTTTAGTAAACAACTTTTCTTAAAAAGATTTAAAAATCTTTCTCAGAGTAAGAATCATTAAGTTGAGTCAAGGTCATACATGGACTACGTGACAAGTAGCATATTTCAATTGGTACAAACTTCTATTTTTTCCCAGAAGAATGAACTTTTGACTCTCATCCGGGAATCTGTTTTGCGTCTTAACTAGTCGTATAACTGTTGTTTTGAAAAAGGTTTATTCAGTGGGGCTTAAAACACTTGACACGTTAAGTTGTATTATGTTGTGACCAGTTTGGGCTGAATTTTATTTTCTTCAAGTTGTTGAATTCAAGTGATTCTTTTCCCTGGAAATACAAAAGTGCTCTAACAAATTCTTGGATAGTGACATTTATTTAAATATATACTGAATTCAAAACTGGAATGATATTTTCTCTGATTCAACAAAAGACTGTTGACACAGCAGCACTTTGCTGACCACAACAGACGTCATCGCCTTCAATTTCGGATTTCATCGGGACTCGAACTCAGTTTCATTCAGGACTTTTTATTACCAGGACTTCTATTTTTAATTCTTGGATTATTTTTGGATTTAATTCGTAAAACTGTAAGTTCTATTTTCTTAATTTTTCACTTTGTATTCAAGGGAAATAAATTATTTGTTAAATTTTAAAAAGCTTGTTGTCGTCACTCTTTTCTGTTACTTATTTTAAGAGCATAGACTCGTAACAGTAAGTTAAAGTGAATTGATCATTCCATAACTACTATAACGATACATAGATTCATGGGTGAAATCAGAAAAACATGTTTCCCTCGACTCTGCATGGCTATTGTGACTTTGCCAGTTGACTGAACACGTTCGAAGGGAAATTGTCGAAATATTTTGAAGGACTTGCTACCAAACCTTTAGCAAGATCTTGATATTTGTACATGGGGGGGTGACAAACTTTAGTGTTTCATTTGTGGTGTGAAACTCTGCGAATGGGAAGACAATGATGCAGTTTACCACGAACATACTAAATGGCTCTACTCTGTCACTACCTTCACTTGATCGGTCGGTCCAACAGTGTCTAAGGTCTCTTGGCAGGACACTAACGAAATAACCATTGATATGCCCATACTAAAAAAAAATTGGTGGAAGAAAGCTATAGCCTAGTGATCCCATAAATCTTTTCGTTAGCTACTTTTGAACAGCTATTTTGGATGGATTCAAGTGAAACGCAAAGAACAACAAAATACTAAATGTTATGGACTTGTTAATCATTGATTTATAAATGTTATACAAGGATGATTACCTTGAAAATGTTCAGATGGTCAGATAGCGAACACGTTATGCCTCGATATCACGACTTCTGCCTGAACTGTTGCAGCGAATTCAGTGAGAGAATGTCAATCAAAGGGTTAAAGATTTAGAGGTTGCAATGTTCTTTCAGAAGAATTGTTTTCACAAAAAGAACTGATCACATCCGTTTGGGCATTGTCATCTACTCCTATTCCAAGTTGTATGCGAATAGCAACGCAACGAAATCTACAACAAGAACCGAAGAACAGGAACACATTGTGTTGTTGTATTACTTTGGACCCAGTTCAATATTCTGAGATCACAAGAAGTAGATTCTATCGTGTGTGGGCAATATTGTGTTCATTTTCGTAATCAACAAATTCTTGGATCCCGTTTAATCCGTTTCCTCTATAGTTTTGGGCATAATTTCCCTGGTAACGATGATTAAAATGTAGCTTGATGGTTTCGTGAATTTTATGGTTATCCCTTCTCTTTAACTAAAAAACTTAAATTAAGTACATGGAAAAGTGAAACCGTCATGGAACATTGGAACCCACATTTTACTAATCAATATTTTCAGCGCTGTAAATATTTTCACTTATAATTTTTGTATGGTATTGAATTGGTAGATTTTTTTCGTCTTCTACATAGAGGAATAATGTCAATCACGTACTACGTGTGTCTACTCATGTAAGTTTTCTATCACCTCTGTGAAACAAACCTTGATATATTTTCATTCACGTTCGCGTCTTCAACCTATAACGCTACAGGTTCGCCCTTTTTTCTATCCATCGTTCCAATAGAAAAATAACAACTATGCATCAGAGAGTGAACATCAAATAGACAGTGGTCTTAGTACACATGGAATAAATCAAGCATCACCTAGTGAAATAGTTTTAAATGTGTGTTTGTCTATCTGTGTATAAGAAACAAAGTAACAGACCCTACCCCATCTCTTACTATATCTGCTCTATGACATTCTCAAACCGAGTAATTCCTGTAGACCTTTCATCTCTTACAACAACCACCCCACATAACAAATATCAGAATTCACTGATTACCTGTTTCGCTCTTTGTACAGCAAGTTCCCTTTTATGTACAGGTCATCGCAGATTATCTCTAAATGTCTCTAAAACCAAGCTACCCATTGTCGTGGCCCTTGTCACCATGGGTGTTTCTGCCTCTATCAAATATTATCTTGAAGCCAAAAGCCAATGGTACAAGTTCGCATTGAAGTCATCAAACAAGTCCATACTATTCCTGGACACCCTATGCTAGTTACAAGATATAAACACAGAAGCTGAACCGCATTGCAAACCGATCGACTCCCATCAGTATCTATCATCTACCAGCCTTCATCCTAAACTTGTAATCCGTTCAGCTTCGTATTCACAATGAATCTGTCCAAACTTGAGATGCTGAACAAAACATAATGGGGAACTCGTGACATTAAAAAAGTGGATACAAAAGCAAAATGATAGATACAGTCATCAAAAGCTAAGACCATTGAACAAAAAGCAGTTTCCTCATAAACAAAGCTAAAAATGATTGCCAACAACAGAATCCATTCCTAACTACACACTACCAGATGTTCCAAATATAGGCAAATTCTCCAGAGACGTAGGCACGCTTACTGCCCCACCCCCTCCGCACACCTAAAGGGCTTTTCAAAAACAACAATGGACGCTTGCAGATGACAAGCAAATTTAAACACCACCTTGTGCGTACCCAAGTGAACTCAAGCTATTGAATGGAAACAAGAATATACATATGTATGACTATTACTATGAAGTGTTCATCAACAGTAGTTACTTACAATATCATTCAAGGTTAGGATATGTGAGTATATGTATGACCCTGACGTGCAAGATTTGTGCCATTCAATATGTTCACAATAAAATGAACAATCTCAAAAGCCTCACCAGAATCAAAATCGACAAAAGAAGACAAAACTCGTTAACCAGGTCAGCTAGCTCGGACAATGTCTAGTCGTCGTCGAAATGCTACTCATTGTATCAAACCACACATCGATTGACAATGAAATGATGACGCAGGCGCAAACACATGGCGAATTTCTCTTAAAGGAAAATTTTAGTCCTAAGCGGTATCTTTATGCCACTCTGTGTCAGTTTCTTTCCTATTACTCTGCTCATTTTCACTCTCAAGCTAAATCAGGTTATTCTTCTTCTTATTACTATTATTACGTTTTCCACCACATTTCTTTGTAATGCAAATACAGTCATACCATTGGCGCGCTATGTTAACCCAGTCACCTTCAAATAATATAGATAACTAGGTCACACCAAGCTGTATAGCGCTACAGTGATGCACGGTTGCATCCAAATTTGAACTTTTTTCGTCTGTTATCTTGTTCTTTTCTTATTTCGTGTACACATTTTCATTATTCTGGATAGCTTTGCTTCTTTACGCCAAAATATAACTATTTATCGTTCCACTGTATAGACGCAACGAGTGAAGAACTGTTATTTAGAAAGACCAAATAAAATCCGAAAGGAAAAGGGCTTGAAACAAAGAAGCAAAGATAGATGAAACTGTCAAATGACAAATGCGTACCAACAATATAAATGAAAGTACGAAAGCAAAGTCATATACATTTAATAAGCTGTTGAGGATCTATTCAGTTCCAAGACACGAGTGGATAGAGCTGTTGAAGATACGAGCCTTCGTGAAAGAGAGAGACCAAGAATTTCATTAAATATATACATAAAGCTTCGTAACAAAATACGATCTAATTGGGGGGGGGGGTTGTTTGTTGATGTTCTGTTAATTGAATGCTTATGAAATAAATTGCAGATTGAAACTTTGATGAAGGAGATGTCGCAAAGCCCTCAGAAAGCAGGAACAGTAATGATGCTAGATGGCATTAAGATGTGTTATAGTGATGGTCAGAGTATGATGGGACCAATAAAAGCAAGTACAATCAAGTAAATGAACACGTGTGAAGCAAAACGGAGAAATAAACACGACACTGACTACCAACATAGGATCCTCATGAAGTCACAAATTTGGGGACATAAAACCACTTCATTCAGAAGCTAGATATTTAAGAGATGTGAAGTTCCTCTAAAAGACAAGTAATATAAATGTACATACTGTCATAAGTTCCTCCTCTCTCTGTCTGAAGCGCACACGTGACCGCACAGCGGAGGCTCTATTCTGGTTAAGTCTCTTATTTCGTTTCAGTATTTCCTCCTCAGACAGCTACAAGAAAATGAAGATAACAGAGATAAAGATCTCAGACAGTCATAAGGACAGCTGTACGGATACACACAAAGACAAAATGCATGTACATAAACGGAAAAAAAGAATGATAGTCAAAAGTAGAGAAAGATAAAGATCGATGGATTGCAATTGGAGTCATTCAATATACTATGAGTAACCAATAAAATTATACTGCATTATGGTAGTCTTCTTCTCCCATCTCCATTTATGTCTGCCTATTATATGGAAGTAAGTAAAAAGCTATTCAAGAATTGGACCTTATTTACTGAATGAGCGAGGCAAAGGGACGCCATTCAAGTGTAATCCAAGTAAATATAAAGAAAACAAATTTTATGAAATTATACATCAGAATACCCAGCATGTCTATATTAAAACTGTCATTATACAAATCCTCACAATAACATCGCGATATGCGCAACTTACTTTTGCTATAGGTATTTGATAATCAAATTATTCAGTCGACTGAAAACAGTCTTGTATTATTCTGATAATATGCAGCAATTTTTCCAGCTTATCTATCAAACATTTCTGACATCTTTAATTTCACGACCAAAAACAAATTTGTTTACTAGAAAGGATCTAACCTAAAAAATACCTGATTAAGCCATCTACTGGCGATAGAGTTATCGATATGCAAATTTCAGGTCTAATATTTATCAGGCATCTCAGATCATAACCCGCATATTTCTATGATATTATAATAAAAATGTTCCCACATGTCCACGCAAACTATGTGATTTATAATTAGAATACTTTGAGCTTATCCTCAAGTACAGAATAAGTCACTTAAATATCTCTTTCAAAGTAGCTTAACTGGATCAATTAAGCTTTTTATATACTTAAGTGTCCGGAAAATTATTGTGAATTTATTTTGCAAAAAGGATCGCAAATGTGCAATTGAAACTCACGAACTTTATTATGGAGTAGACGAAACACTGAAGAAAAAAAAAATTGTTTTATGCAAGGTTAAAGGCACCGCTGTTCGTTGGTAGATCTGGACATGAATCTAAAGCAGCGTTGGTAGATCTGGACAAAAATATAAAGCAGCACAGCAAAAATGCTTCGCGAGTTAGAAGTTAACGTTCATCTTGAAATCTATGGAGAAAAAAATAACAAATGAACCTCAGTATGAGACTTCATGACATTTATTTAAATAAATTCTTAACGGAAGATGCACACCCTCCTAACAGTTGATGTAGGATAACTATTATTATTGTATCTACTAGCTTGTAACTTCACAGATAACATACTTTACAACTTGTAATAAGATTTACTTCCAATGGTCAGCCGCATGAATGCCCAGACCATTTCAGTTTCAAAGATTATGTAAATAAATTGGCAAATAAAGTTCTGAAAAGTAAACAGTATTTTATAATTCTAAAAAGCTAAGTGCACCGTTTCCTAGTAATATCAGTAATTGAGAATATATATAAATACATGACGAAAACAAGAAGAAAAAGGAGAGAAAAAGAAATAATCGAAACAAATAGATTTCATGATGCTTAATTTTCAACTGAGACAGTAACTTGGAAAACAGTAGAATCATGAAACTAGTGACGTTCTTCCTTGAGCTCAAGGATGAAGCTCCAAAACATGAAAAAATGTAATGTCGTCTTATAGGATTGTACAAATAATTAATATGTATATTCCTTGCATCTTTATTTAGTTGAAAACTTCCATCTTAAAGAACCAAATCTGCTCCAACCGTGAATATTCTGCTGCAGTTTAACTTCTACCTGCGATGTCTTTTCGGTACAGTCAAGAAGACACTCGGCAAATGCCCTTGATGACTTTAAAGAGTAAAGGAATGTAAGATTCATAAATTTATATGTCTTCGATTATCATAAGGACCGATTTGCTCTGTTTCATGTGAATATCAGATACAGTTAAGACATAAATTAAATTATTACAAGATTTCTATGAGAGTTATTTTTCCTCTGCTTACACGATGTCGTGCGATGTTCAGTAATTTGTGATATTACATTCTCGTGACGACATAAAGTATTTTTTGGTGAAGTCATTCAGTTGAAGGGTCATTTTTCCTGTAATGAAACAAGTTAAATTTTAAATTTTGCAATAAATCGTGTAATAAAGCAGTTATAGACCTTTATTTAGATGAATATGAATTTTTATGAACCAGTAATTATTGACCTTCGATACGCATCGACAAATATGAGATTTTCTGGTTAAAAAGTCTAATTAACCTCAGCAAAGGTTAATTATAAACGTTAGGCTTGCTTAGATGGCGCTTTAGATAAGGTGCACATGTAAAGTAACGCATGTAAAAGTTATCCTGCTTGTTGTTTGAAAACAGTGCAACCGGAAGTACATATAGTCTCCGCCAGTATCTTCCTTCGTTTTGCGCATGCCCCATATGCTAGTGACGTTCGTCAGATTTTTTTTCTTGGTCATGTGACTTATTCACCATTAAAAAAAATCAATGATTTATGTTCTTATTTTCAATTCAACGACAATATCAGCAAATATTTATTCCAACTGAGAAACAATACTTTAAATAGCCAAATAACGAGCACAAGAAAAATATGCCACATCTCCGTGGCGGTATGTGACGTTAGTCAAAACACACAAACACAAAATACCCAACAAGTTTTGCTGGTGACTAGATTTGACCAGTTTCATCTTATATTGTAAGTAGCATTCACATTTACAATTGTACATATTTTGATATTTGAATCTTACAATCAAACATTTATCCAAAGGAATATTTTGTTTCACTGACTACGATTTCCCAAATTTTCTTAATGAGTATGCCTCCGTAAATAAGCATGCAACTCACACAGTAAGGTTTATCTGGTTCTTCTCGAAGTTGAAGTTCTTCCTTTCCTTCCGAAAGCCTCCTACATTGAATCTTCAGGTGTAGTTCACGCTTTAAAAGTGGAATTACCGTGCCCTGCAAAATCGAGTCTGAATAGGCGCGCTCGAGTGTCTGATCCTGGATGTTCAAGTATTCAATAGGCACAGAACTGGAAGCGGGACTAAAGTCTTCAGTGTGTTCACCACTGAGCATTGTTTAAGTCATGACTCAACCCACTGAACCTGAAATCTCAGATGAAGAGATAAGAAGGATTACTATTTGCTTTCCATACTTTTCAAATAATATGAGATGAATAGCGAACACACTTCTGCATAGCTTTCCAGCTGCGAAAAATTATTTTCTTATTTCATTTTTCCTGTTTATCGTATGTTTTACTTCGTACGAGTAGTTCAGCAGAAAATGAAAAATGCAGAAGAATAAAATCAAAGAAGTCAGATAATACTAATTTTTCCTACTATAAATTCATGACTTAGAATATATTTTAGTTATTCTTCGCAGAATTAGGTTGCTAAAATATGGTTTCTGTATGGATTTTCTTTCCAGAATGTAATTGATGTCCAATCATGTCGCAAGTATGTTGACTATCAGATTAATTTTTTTTTATTGATCTTTCATTGGTAGCTAGTTCATCAAATTACTAGCTGTTCTCTACTTCTATCATCTATAAGACTAAAAGTTCACCTATATATTTTTTTCTATATTTTATATAAACTGAGCCCCCGTTTGTAATAATATATACAATATATTTATGTCTTGAAAATATAGTTTAATATTAACATAATATACTATATACCTTTGCATGTATTGTGATCAATGTTTTCCAATAAGATATCCATCATTTAGCAAAATATCAACATGATTAATTTCTCTTTTGTGACAGAAAAGGGATGGTTATAATAGAATCAGGTTTAATTTCTTCTAAAGGCCAATCTATATGAAAACAATATTTTAAGTGTTTTCAGTATATTTCAGCGAAAGACTTGTAATTATAGATACTGGGATAGAATATGGTGTTTATTGCTAGGGTTTACATTAAAAAATTGATTATATCACATCTTAAAGTTAAATCTGATTCAACAGTCAAAGTAGTTTCTTGGTCCTTGTTCATTTAGGACTATGGCTATTTCATTTTCAATTAATCATTCGTCTGGTCTCTTTATATTTTTCTTCAGGAAAGAACTAATAATGTATGGAATGAGTTGGATTACTAAATGGAAGCTGTGAAACATAAACGAAAGGATACACACATAACTAGATCCTATTATGTGATTGTTGGCATAAACCATTCAAAATATGCCAAAGATTCAACTCTGTGAGTAACGCGTGCAAGCATCTGTCATAAAATATAAAATTAGAGTGATCTTACACTAGGTTCACAAGCTAGAAACAAGTTTAAATTAGTTTTAAAATATTCAATACAGCTTACTACTGTTATGTGTAGGCTCGTACAAATGTAACAAAGAAAAGAGTGAAGCCAACAAGCGTTGTAAAATTTAGCAAAATAATTTATTTTCCTAGAAAACAAGGTAAAAATACGAAAAAGGACTTACGGTTTGTGAATCTAATCCAAAAATTAATCCTAGAATTTAAAAATATAAGTCCTATCACTAAAAAGTTCTAATTTAATCAAAGTTCGAATCCCGATGAAATTCCAAGATGGAAGGCGATGACGTCTTCTATATCCTGTTTAGTGTTGTTGTGTCAACAGTTCCTTGTTGAAGTTTATGAATCAAGAATAATATTTCGGCTTTAGAATTCCGAATAATTTCCAATAAATGTCTTTGTTCAAGAATTTTGATGAGCACTGGTATTTTCCAGGGAATATAAATTATTAAATCCAAAATATAGAAGAATTTTAAATCAAACTGGCATCAACAATAAAAACACCTTGAGCTCTGAAGGTGTAAACTACGACTGACTATTTCACTATAAAATATATGTTTTAACCCTTAGCTAAAATGCAGTTTAGACCCCGTGATGAATCACGTGATTACTTAGTCAGAACAACGCAGTAAAATAATATGTCAATTAGCACGTAAGCTATTTACAGGTTCGATTGTACTGAACGAATCTTACTATAAGATTCAACAATAAAATGGTTGTTTACAAATAGAGCCGACACACAGGCCAATTATGACCTTGATTTCGACCAATGATTTTCACTCTGTGTTTACAAATTCTGAACGAAGGTCAGGAACTAGGTCAGCTAAAAATACAATGTAGCAAGACTACTGCGTTTTAAATCAGGCTAAAAAGAAAGCTAAATTTTCCGAGAAAAAAAAATCAAATTCAGTGAATAAAGTTATCATTACAATAACATGTAAGGAAATAAAAATAAAATAAAAGAGAATTTAAAACTAACACACAAGCAATTAAATTATATATACGTAACACTACTATCATAATTAAAAATTACTATTCATTTATTATACAGAAACAAGTGTATAGCGTAAATAATTGATGATTTAGCAGCAGCAACCAATCACAGAGACTACACAGCTGTCCCATATCTTAACGTGGCAGTCTTGCGTACGTAATTAATTCCTCGCGTGTTCATTATTTGCAGGTGTATAAAAAGTTTGTTTGTTAGACCCACGTTCATGAGCATATATGCATTATTAAGAAAATCATTTCGTCAGGGTGCCAAAAGGTTATTAGCACGTAAAATTTACCCATAATACGGTTTAACTTATGTCATTGTTTACCAGGCATATAATAAGCGGTCTAGCTTACAAGTGTAAAATCTCTAACAGTAGGAATGAATGCATATTTTTGTGTGCGTAATTAATCAAAATTTTGAGCAATGAATTAAATTTACACAAAAATGACCGGACAACATTGTATTGTATGTCTTCGTACAAATACCACAACCATTACTTACAATTTTACTGCATATCTCTCCTAAGCATGTTATGCTGAGAATTGTTCTAGTTCAACATATAGCACACTGCAGTGTCAAGGTTCAATAGGAAAAAAAAAAGAAGAAAAAAAGTAATGCAGATTTCAACCAGACATCTTTCTATGAAACTTATTGTTCAATATGACGAATACTTTAGTCAACGTCCGTATCTGAGGCATTCATTCATCTTTGGTTCATTCTTTAGAAGATTCAAAATAACAAATATGAAAAGTATGTATATGAGAATGATCGGGACAAAACATCAGTACATATACACATAAACAAGAAGACAAATGTTTTATGTCTGGTTAGTAAGGCCAGTTGTACCGTTCCAGCATTGACTTAAGACGAATGGTTCAGGCCAATTGGCGACTGCTACAGAGTGTTTAAACAGACATTTCACGCTATGTCGCTTTGTAAATAGAATATAAATAAATATAATCACATTGTTCTGGTGCGATATGGCCTGGAATTTTCAATAATTGCATAGAATAAAATGAGAACCAACCAGTGGTGACGCGGGGTGGGGTGGGGGTGGGGGGAGGAGTGGGCAACTGCCCCCTAGAGCCAAGCAAAGGGACAGCATCAAGTGCTTCTTTTTCTTTTGCAGCTGAAATTTGTATAGTATTTCAGCTTGATCTTGGTGTAACTCGGGCAGTTCTACACAGTCATATTTGGGGCTTCATACTGGTTGTTTGTTTAGGGGGTTAAAAGCGCAGCAAAAGGTCGGGTACCATTCAAGGTCATAGTAATAATATCTAACATTTAACATTTTTACATCATAATTTTTTCAGTTCTTTTGTGCAGACATAGTCTGTACATCATTATTACCTTTACTAGCAGAAATTGCACCAATTACAAAGAAAGAAGAAATAATTAATTGAGAACTGACTCGTCTTTCTGAGGTTATAAAGGACTCACGGTACTAATGATATCCAAAGGACTAAGCTTTTAAACATCACCTTCCGTTAACAACATTCCAATTTAAATGTGATCTGATGGGCAGAAGAGATTTGTTCATGTCAATTTTATTTCTGACCGATGAAATTCCTTGCCAAACAAATCTGATAAGTTTTCTTTGAACGCATAGTCTTGGCTCAGGAGAGTATTTGCATTCTATGGCATGTTTTACTCTATGTATCCTAGCTACGTTTCCCCCGCAACTTTCATAATTTTTGTAGCCTATCCATTTTTTTCACTTGAACGTATTTGTTAAATCAATTTCTGTACAGTTGCTACTGGGCTTTTATAATAAATATATCAGTGTGATAATAACTATCTTTATTTTACTATCATTCTCTTTATATGAACAAAATGAAAAATATTCAAACGTTTGGTGAGAAGGCTTGTCTAACGTGCCATTTGGTTTGGTTCTTCCTAAGGAATTTCCATACCAATAACTCTTGAGTAGAAGTTTTGGGTAATTAGTAAGCTAAGCAATGAGCTCTGGTTTGGTGAAATTTTGACGAGCTGCATATCAAGAGAAAAGGTTTACTTAATTTCCTATTTAGTGTGATTCGTCCTAGGGTACGTCTATACTACTGAAGGTCAATTCAGTATATCAGTAGTCTAAAACACACTTTAAGGAGTTCCATGTATCATGTCTTCTTGTTCAGGAAAATAGATACCAACCGAAGTAAGGCATTTCACTTTGATGGAATGTTTGGTCTTGATTTGAGGCCAATGTTAGTCCTGTCAAGAGACTGCCAGAAGATAGGACATAGTGGATATAACGATCGAGGCTATAACTGCATTATAGGAGTCCACTTACCACTGTCAGTACTAGCAACTTTTAAGAGATTAACGTTTTCTAACTAATGTGTTCTTGATTTCGAAAGAGGGAACAAAAGAAGAAGAAAAAATCAAAAGCAAACAAAGAAACTGATATTTGAAGTTTAAGCAGAGATCACTTTGGGAAAAGTTCAAAATTCTTATCCGCAAGGGGCTAAAAAGATGCGCTCACATAGTATTTCACTTTCATATCGTTCATGAAATTTCATGAAAAGGAAGTTAGGCCGATTTTAGACTGCATGTAGAATTTTGAAATTTGTCAAAACTAAAGAATTATTTAATGCTGGATTAAGCAGGAATATAAGGATTCAGATGTTTTTCGTTTTTTTTAATATTAACTATATTTCTCTGTGTTTAAACTGTATTTAAAGTTTGCTCCTAACTCATCATCTAAACTTCATTACCAATCTTGGCAACATGGTAAGTCACTAATCTGCTGATCCTTTGTTATTATTTGTATCATTATGAAGAAATTTGATGTTTTAAACTTTGTGGCAGCATAACTAGGAAATTCTACTATAACCTTCCATGTGATTTAAATGTGATTTAGTACAAAGGCAGTTCAATTTTCTTTATTTTACATATATTTAAGTTAACTTTGGCACATAAAGGTTGTTACAAAAAAAAACGAAAGCAAGGCAAAATAAATCTACCTGAAAGGAATTCAAATAAGTAAATAAAATAATTAAAAGTTGCAACTCTAGATGAGTTGTCCCTGCACGGTAACTGTAGAACGATTCATATATTCTTATTCATCTGAGAAACAGATGAGAACTTACGTCTTGATAAATATGCATATTATGTGATCCTTTTCTTGATGGACTCTTAGTAAAATTACACAATCTTGACTACAGTATCTTTCATTAGATGCATTCTGAGTCATTCATGTTGGTTTTATTATTACACACAAGTTAAATGCAGCAACACTGCGTGAAAAAGTTCGTAATATTTCATATGCATAATAATAGAATTTAAGCTTACATTTGTTGTAACAGTTGAATATTAGTTACAATTTGGCAGGCTGACATCTTGTGCTGTTTTGTTTAGCTCGACGATTTTGTTTAAAAATGATTTTGAAATAATATATTTTATATTTTGATTAATTTTTAATTGACCTAACTCGGTAATTATTTAAATGATTGTTTTGTTTGTGTTCTGCTCCTGAGATTCTCATGTTTTGAACGCGTTAAAATTAAAACAAAGTCTCCCCTACTCTAAATTTTCATCACTAGTTATTCTTCTTATACAAAGAGAATGTGTATTTCCTATGGTAGGTTTAAAGATCCTAAAATTTTCTTTGTTTACAGATTTGAATGACTGATTTGGGTTTGAGAATACACAGATAGGCATTTGTAATGCGTATCTCATAGAAGATTGCTAGTTCTTCATGATTACTTTCACCTCCTGAACTTGAGAGGTAAATTAATGGTGTTAGCCATGCCATTAATATGTTCATTTGAGACCAGAGTTTACCTAACCGGCCTCGTATTGTTGATTTGCTATCGACAAGTAAATTGATTAATTCAAAGGATGTTTTACTCATTTATTACGTAAAATCCTTGTCCAAACTTTTGTTTCTAATAGAGCTGCTATAAATGTTAGGCTTAATACTTACTTGTAAAGTTATGTCATATCACATACACATATTGTAGTAATTGTAATCACATACACATATTGTAGTAATTGTAATCACATACACATATTGTAGTAATCAAGCTTACAAGAATCCCTGATGCAGAAAAACTGATCGCAGTAAATGTAAAAAAGAAATGTAGTTCAAAAATAGTAACAACTATTGGAAATAACCTACCGATCCCTTATCCAAAAAATAACGCTGGTTTTTTTTTTTTTTTGTTAGAAAACAATCAATGTATGTCAGTGTGCCTAACTGTAATCGTTTATTATAAATCCATAACTGGGATCCCAAGTTTCCCAAATTATATAAACGTCAAGCAAATCCCAGATCTATACATAGAATGGAATTTATTTTCCGGTTTTCTTATGGTGGCATGACAAATGACAAGCGTGCTCACGGAAGGGGAAAACTAATACATGGACTGGAGTGTGCACTAGACAAGAAGAAAACTAAACAACTGACACATGATTTGAAGAATATAAACGTTTTGTGTTTTGTGTACAAGACAGTGGAAACTTACGTGAAGATGCAAGAAAGATAAAGAGAAATACAATTTGAGTAAATGATATATATTGGCTCAAGTACATATACCCAACTAGAGGCCGATAGTGTACAATAGATGTGCAAGATAATAATAACAATATTAAGAAGAAGAATAATAAGAGAAATTGAACGTGACAAATATGTAGTCGTTGAAAACGGAAGAAGGTAATAAAGTAAAGAAAAACAAAAGTGTCAAAGGAACAAGGTCTCGCCATGTTAACGTTAAAATATATTTTTGGAACACAACCGGGAGCATTGAGATCCTGGGAATCCATCGGCATATGTGTGTGCATATACGCGAATGAAAGGCACTCTCGTAATTTAGCACATCTCCTCCTTGGCTTTGTAAGATAGTTTATAGTTTGAAATATGGTTCGAATAGATTCCATGACCGTTTTAGACCATTGATTTACTCCCATGTGAGCGGCTAACTGGTGGAGTAGTTAGGCGAGACTCTCCGTATCACAAATAATAATAATAATAATAATAATAATAATCATCATCATCATCATCATCATCATCATCATCATCATCATCATCATCAGAGGGCACTGTATTGCTGTATTTTTTAATGTACAAGGTCGAAGGATAAACTTTTGACTTTTTGTTTGAAAGCATACACATTTCAGGCTTAAATATTTCACGATATTGGCAAAGGTGTCAGAGTTATTTATAATTTACATGTAAATAGCAACTATACTGAATAACAATGATTGATATTACATTCTCTGTGGAATTGTCCAATCCTTTGATTGGTGTGAGGGATTGTTATGGTGGGGTGGGATGCTCCCAATGTTTTAATTAAACTATTATAGAAGTCCCACCCAGGTTCGATTTTGGTTGGAAGTTAAATTAGTGAAAGATAGATGTAAAGCTCCCAGCCCCCAGTCAGCAATGCCGATGGTTAAATGGTTAAACATACAAATAGTTTGAAATTCAATGAATAACAATTTAATAACAATTCAATAATCAAATGCTTCAAATTTCCAATTACACTCCTTCCGCTCGACTCTTTGATAACCTATTGCATCACTTGATAAGCTCTGTGAGATCGATTTCCACCTGTCCTTGTAGTCTACTCATCTGTGGTATTCTTCTCTCCGATTTCTACTAATTCCTTCTCCTCATCCTCAACTTTTCTATACTCCTTCTCCTCCTCCACTTTCTCCTCCAGACTCCTTTTCCTCCTCCTCCACTTTCTCTTCACCTTCTTACCACCGACTAGACTTCTGTCGACTTACTGTTCGGCTAGTCTCAATTCCGTCTCCAACTCTTGGAGACTCGGGACTCAATTGAACCGGAAGTTCTGTCCCCTAAAAACTTCCTGTGAAAACACAAGCACGGTACAATATTTTTCCTTAGCCCTCTCATCTCACACTACACACAGCCTATCATCAGATAACGGCCATTAAATTTCTTCGGTCACACATTCATTCACATCGAGATACCCATACATTCTTGTATGGTAAAACGAACGTCATAATACAGCATGATATCAATTACTTCTTATACATACATCAATAAATTCTGTCACATCAGTACATATTCCTAATCCCGTGATACTACACAATATCACGATAATCAGACCCATTTCTTTAACTTACACTCACACAAAGTATACAAATATTCAAATATCCAGGCTCTGATATACGCATACGTCCATAGTAACTAATTTTACATACCTCAACCATTTCCCCAACTCACAATTCAAGCATGCGTAAATTCTAACATAACGCATTCATAAATGCACTGGTTTACTACGAAGTAACCTAATAGCGAATTACAAAATTAATTCTGACCACAAGCTAACAATCTACATAATTCCGCCTCGCGTCTAATAATTCTCTAAGTAGGTTCAAGCCCATTTCTCAAATACGCATGTAAATGAAACACTACAAAGGTAATTCTACATACTAAACAATGCTATTAATTAAGTGTACATACTACAAATAATTACAATTATGATGCCTAATATTCTGCAAAATTCGAGCAAATAACTTACTGACCTTTCGAAGTTCTATCTTTCGTTAGAATCTACCTCTAAGATTTACCGCCAAATTACGCGTGGCTCTCTCGGAGTAACCCTATTGCTCAGCAATCTATCTAGGCGAAACTAAATTGTAATCACACCCTCTATCTCAATTCCGATTGGATGTCGCTGTGAACCGATGCAATGAAACTTATCGGACAATGTCCCTGTCGCTGTCTGTTAACGTGGGGACGGATGAGAACACGCCCCGCCCTCCCCCCCCCCCCCCCCCCCCGCGGGCTTCCCTCTGATCTTAGGACTAAGCTGTAACACATAGGTGTGAAGTGTTGTGATCTATCTCCTGTGCCGATTCAAGTTTTCCGGTGTCCGGCCGGCCATGTAACCTTGCGTAAGAGATTAGCACTAGCCCCCGGAAATCTTTAAATATCAAACACAACGCCGCAGTTCGTAGGATTAAATTTTAACTTTTTGTTTGAAAGCATACACACTTCAGTCTTAACTATTTCACGTTATTGGCAAAGGCGTCAGAGTTTTTTTTTATAAATAGCAACTATACTGAATAACAATGATTGATATACATTCTCTGTGGAATTTTCCAATCCTTTGATTGGAGTAAAATGTAGATATCTAGAAATAGGCATGTAGGTTTACGAGACAAAACTGTCTGCTAGTTATTACTTATTCTTAGTAATGTTGGCTTGTTACACTTTGTTAGTCCGACAGTTCATTGGTCCGAAAGAAGGATTTAATGGAATGAAAGAATGGAAGTATTGACTGTTGTAACCAGTGAACCCATTTCAAATAATTTCGGACGCTTTTTTCAAGTACTTACTAATGAACCCCTTGTTGTCAAAAGCCTTTGGACTGACGAACCTCCTGACTTGTGAACCTTTCAACTTTTTCCTTCGATGTTATGAACCCCAAAAAGATAGACAGACGGACGGATAAATAAATGGATAAATAGATGGACAGATATGCGATAATCAGTCAGATATACAGGTAGCAGGAAGACATACAAGCTGACGAACAGATGTATAGAGTTTCCTTGTCCCTGTAAATTTAGCAATGCCACATAATAGTAGATGTCATAGGTAAACACATCAGATTTTGTACAAAAATGGTTAACTCACATTTCAAAATTCGAATTTTAAAATCAGTACCGAAGATAACACGCACAGTATGTATGTATGTATGTATATATGTATGTATGTATGTATGCATGTATATGTTCCATCCTTATGACAGTATAGCATTGCTGTCATATTGAGACATTAAAACCTTTGATATTAAATCATTGTTTTATTGGCTTAAACAAACTGCAGTACAATTTACAAATATCATAATAAGTTAGTTGCTCATGAAAGAAAAACCCTTAAAAAAATCAAAAACATGTGCATTTGGTGCACTACCACTGTTGCAAGGTTCTCACTAGATTTTGCCAGGATTAGTCTCTCAAAACTGTTGTATTATTTACAAGCTAGTACTACATTAAAATAACGTAAAAAATAATTACTGATTCCAACATGTTTACTATTCTTGTAATAGCTGATATAAAATGTGCGTCTTGACAAGGAATTTAAAGATCTGCATAATTATGTTTGCATGTTTCCTTTATATATGGCAAGTTTAAGCAAATGATTTTCAAAGCAAGCATAATGAAGATTTAAGTGACGAATATGATTAATTTTAATCCATTCCAGTCATTTGTATGACAGTGTTCCAATTTTAGATTTCGAAAATTACCTCTAACGTTTAACAAAGATACCGGTAAGCGGTATTAAGAAAAAGCAAAGAATATTCACACGAATTAACTAGAACATTATATACTGAAATCTGAATAAAATGTATTATTGAACGATAGTTGATGAAAATGTGTTTACTGGTATACATAATATATT
>JAECUM010093722.1:0-30905 GCA_016617855.1 Megalonaias nervosa | reverse complement strand
CTGAGTACACACACACACACACACACACACACACACACACACCAAAATAAAGCTGAATCTTACATTTTCGTCGCGTCACTATCTTAGTGAAGTTGTCAACAATCCTTTCTTCTTGATTTGCGTCTTGGATGTTTGAACATATTTTATTCTCAAGAGCATATTATATTAGGCAACTGAATTGAAAACAAATTACAATATCATACAACTTCACTCCATTGTAATAATTATCGAATACCAGCAGAGTGGTCATGCAACGCGCAATAACTGCACTTTCAAAGCCAAATAATCCTGAAGAGAGAGGGGGTGAGATGACTAGATGAGGACTAAGTATATGTTTGCATATTTTTATGCTTTGAGCAGAATTTCTTTTTGTTTTTGCAGTCGTTGTTGCTTAGCATCCGCAGAGCAGAATCTGTATTGTTGTCTTTTACAGTTATGTAAGCTTTTGAAAATGTTCGTCTTTGATTGTGTTAAGTCTGAACTTCAAAGAAGCTATGGTCCAAACATTATTTGATGGAACATTCGAAAAGACAAGAAGTGTCTTTAACAAAGTTTACTCGATGCAGTCAGTGTCAGAATCCAAATATTTTGCCCTAAATGATTTTTGTGACTAAGGAAACCTGGTCCAACTTTTATACATCATATCAACGTTGAGTAAGTACTGAGCTTAAATTCTGGATGCTCGTGATTTGATTATTGAAATAGGATAATTGCAATAAACGTAGGTTTTACAACAACTTGCTTTTTTGAGATAGTGGTTTAAAATTTGCCTTTATAATAAATTTACAGAGCGACAACAATTTTAAGACGTACTTTGAGGAGTTCTATCTGACCCGTCTTCACCATCATCTCGAGAACATAATTCCAAATCAGACTCAAATTAAAAAATTCCCATTGCTAATAACTTTAAGGTCGCGAGGTAAAAATTTCCATATTTTCAGATTTGTATCAATTTCGTTCTTTCTACTTATATATGGTTTCTAATGTGAGTAGCTAGAGTCGTTGTTCACTTTTTGTGCACAGTTTCGGGAAACAAGATCTGGTGTGACGGAAACGGATATCTTGTATTTGTACACGTGGCCGTTATTAGAGATATAACAAAACAATTATTGCTTTGTCTGATCTTAATTATGGATATACGAAAACAGATAGTAAAAAGCAAATCTGAGAATAATGACAAACGTGTGACTAACTTATGATAGTTAACATTGGCATCTCAGCTCGACAATTCAGAAGACGGTGTTGGATAAGCTAAGATAATACTGGGACTCACAAACTAGATGTTATTTAGTCCCAGGTAGAATATAGATTATATTACTAGAAAACCACCTTAATTCATTCTGGGTTTTTTTTGCATAAACAAATAGTGGCCATCAGTATTTGATATAAGTTATATGTACCTTATGTTAACAATACTTTCGACAATTGAAAGTCATTTGTTTAAGGTATCACAACACTATCTGAGGCAATAAGTTGTCATTGCATCCTATTGCTATCTCTCAGAATCCATTATTTTTTCTATAATTTTTCCTGGATGTACACTAATCAATGAAGAGTGTTATTTGTATTCAGAAGAAAGAGGCATTAAAGTTTGAGCGGAAACAAATATGTTTATAAGTTAAGTCCGATGTTCTTCCCATAAATTTACAAAGTAAGCTGATTTGATCCTGCAGCTCAAGAAAAAGCAAGCGCGCTTCATATTCCAGTCATTTTATTCAAATGCAACTGTTTCCAGAAAATGTAAAATAACCTGTGCTGAGCTTTATTATGTTGAGTCCAGGTTAGTGCCTGAAATGCGTACGATAGTCTTGATGCATCAAAGTGCCATTCAGATCTGTTGCAATAGTGGTTCGATTGAAAATCAACATGCAAATGTATATGCTAATGTTAAGGCAAGTACATTCAATGAAGTTTTGTATTCCAGAATGGACGTTGTTCACAAACAAATGGTTGACTTTCTCCAGAAACATTTATTTAGATATTAGAAGTACCAATTTAAGGTCATCTCACTGCTAAAGCAATGATATTGATGGAGATTGTCGCCAAGAAATGTGGCATATTTACTTTTGAAGAAATTTTTTAAAAACCACCAAAATACTAAGATTGCATTGTCATTACAAGTGACATAATGATTTATTTGCAGAAATATGTTCTACCGAACCCAAACATATCAAGGCTGCTTCACCTTGTTGATAAGTATTGCAAATGAGTGTTTGTACTGGAACATTACTTGGTTAAAAATGGCAGAACGGGACATTACATTTCGACCTTTCTTATGAGATAAATTGTTCATAGGAGCGAATCACACCGGATGAAATACAAGCAAACCTTTTATTTACGTTGCATTACGTTTCAGTGTTGATAAATATATTTGAAAAACCCTAAAATTTGTTAAAGCTGTGCACATTTTGTTATCTGTTCAAGGTATCAATCACTACACCATTTTAGCCATTAAGCTGTTATTGCGCCCTATTGTAGTTTGTAATATAGTCATTAATATTTTCTTTTTTCCCCCTGAGATTTGTTGTCCAGTGAAGACTGTTACTTGCACTCAACAGAAAGCCGCATTAAAGCCTAAATAGAAAATAGCATGTGCATTGAGTTCAGCCTATTGGTTTTTGTTTGGGATGACAAACCAAACAGGTGTGATTTTACCGGTTTCGGAAAGGTCACTTGGGCTGTAAATATCTGTAATTTCATTTACTGCAACCATTTCCAGAATTTTCATCATAATATATGCTTCATTTTTTTTGGCGTTGTTATTAATATCAGGAAAATATAATGATACCTTGAATGGTAAGCCATATCTTGTACATCTAATTGGATACATCGTAGAAACAATTTTTATTAGGCCATATATGATTTTAATATACAGAATCTTTGCATTACCCGCACATTAGTAATAAAAGACGCAGACCTTTTAGGGTTCCGTATTTAATTGCCATTTGAAGGTATGTCTAGAAACATTGTGTCCTACCTTCAAAGGAAGAAGATTCCATTTTTGAATAAAGTAAGAAAGAATTTGGTTCAAGAGATACCTTGAGAAAGGTTTTTGTAAGTTAGACCTATCACACTGTTATATGTTCGTTATTTGCTGGACATTTACTGAAAACAAAACCCGCCTATAACCAGGAACTATACCGTGGTACACTTTGCTGGTGTTGTTGTTTCGATTTATATTGTTTTGTTTATAAAAAGGTCCTCATTAGGTGTTTATAATGTTACGACTCTATGGTCTTCATCTAAGTAACAAAAAGGGCGAAAACCAACAAGTTTAGTAAACTTCAATAAATAATTTACTTCCCTATAATTCAAAGTGAAAATTTAAAAAAGAACTTACAGTATTGTGAATTAAATCCAAATAGCCCTAAAAGTTCTATCACACGTCCAAAAGTATGGAGCATTCCGAATGAATTCCATTGGTGTTCCGAATGAATTATAATCCTGAAAGTGTTGATGTATCAACAGCCTGTAATAGTATTGATGCGCTAACTGTCTTGATGTATCACAGTGATCAATTCAGAATGTCTCCAGATGAATTCACAATAATCCCCAAATAGTGATTCAGTCCAATAGCACTTTATAGTTCCAATGTATAATTTCAGTAAATAAATCCTCTCAAATTAAAACTGACGACAACTAAAAGACTTATGCCACTAGTCAGACCTTAAATTAGGAATGAGTAATTTTATTTATCACTACCTTTATGTGTAAAACAAGACGCAACAACAGTACCTGGACGAGGGTCATTTTCCCATCAATTTCATAATCAAGATTTCCTTCTGGAAACTTCAAAGGTCAACGGCCACATAAACATATTTACCTCCAAATAATAGTGATCTTAATATATAACATAAGATCATAGATAATAATTAATTATGTAATATGTTGTCTATAAAAAAGACCTTAGTCCGATTGGCTCAAACTCCTATCCTCAGTTATGGACAAAGGTAAATCGCATAATACAATATAGTAATAACGTATAATTAAAAGTTTGTCCCATTCTGTTTCTTACAATAGTTTGGGATATGAAAATGAATTCGGTGCTCATTTGTCATATTGAATGCATTATCCCACCAAAATGTCCCAATATTCTAAAAGGAGTTAGTAAAATAAAAATACAGAAGTTCTAGTAATTTTGAGTTAGTTTAATATCTGAAAGCTCGTAATATATGTACTCTTTCCCGTGCTTTTAGTAACAATTTTTTGAATATGTGTATGCCAAGGGAAAGTTTTATCAAGGCTTATGCTGAAACGTTTGTGATAAGATTACATCCATTATGGATGGTTCATAACAAATAATGGATAGTTTGCTGCTTGAGACTTTCTGGATATAACTGCAGTGCAGAATTTGCGTTGGTAGGGTTGAAATCTACAATCTCTTAATTTCCTAATAATTAGATGTTTTACAGATCTTCGTTCAGAATGAATACTGCTACAGTTGCGGCGCGAGAGCATGGGTGGGTGGGGTAGTAGGTGCAATTGTCTCCGTGCGCCAGGTGAAGTGCGTCTTTTTGTCTTTTTGTACAGGACCGACCGGGGGGAGGGGGGCAACCGGGAATATATCCCCGGGGCCAGGGCCCGTAAAGGGGCCCGGGCCAAACAACACTTTTAATTTTATTGAAAAAAAATTTGTTTGAACAAGAACTAGGAGAGGCCCGGGTGTTTCTTACCCCAGGACCCGTGATCTCTCTCTACGGCCCTGTTTTTGTAGCTGCGGCTTTGGTAGTATTTCACCTTTACCTTAGTCTAACGGGGGCAATTCTTTACAAAGCTTTAGGAAGGTGGAGCCTAGAGGGAGGATGGCAACTGACATAAAAATTTGTTGCTGTAGTAAAGTATCGGCGCCACTAAAAAAATATTGCATCCAGACGCCTCGAACCCTCATGCAGCCACTGCGCTGTTAAGATTGTGATTCCGGCAATGATTGATAATGAAATATCGTCAGCAGATAGTCTTATACTGAATCGTATATTGGTCTCAGTTTCCCCGAAATGAAAGCAGCCAAGCATGAAGAACCCAATAATTCAAATATCGAAGCAGCCAACCGCGAAGAACCCCAGCCTCTATGATACGTCATTCTGATGTACAATCATTTATAGCCACTCTTTGTGAGGTACCATTGGGTTGTCGAAGAATCTGTCTGGTAATTTACCGCCATTTCCAATTTTCCTGACCTTGTAGATTACGCCCTTATACCAGACCTTGTCGAATGCTTCGCTGATATCACAAAACACCACTCGTATTACTTTGCCTTTGTCAACAGCCTTGAGAATGATTCTACAGATATCATACCATTCTAAAACAGCTGAATCGGTAATGGTAAATCCGCCTTGAATGTGAAATTGAATCTGAGACAAGGTAATTGAAAATGTGGGTTTTTTTAAACACCTTGATAACACAAATAAAAAGAAAACTATGCTCCTAACTAGAAATAATACTACTGACTCCCTGTTTAGGCCTTATCATTTCGTAAGCTGCGATAGCTCTATCAAGCCAAGTCGAACTGAAATACTAGCTAGCTGAACTCTACACAAATGTGATTAATTTTTGATACAGACTTTTGTGTATTTGAATGACAATGTGAAGGCCTTTGTGGATACTTGAATTAATTTTGTACACCTGGATTGGTTTCAATTTAATTCACAACAGAGCTGGGTACCACAAAAAAAAACATAAAACCAAACCAAAAACCCACTAGAAATACGTTTATATACCCCGGTACTTCCGAACATAAAGACGTACACAGCAGTGATATAAGGGACCAACGGTTTCATATTCTGAGACAGGGTCTTGACACCATGTGAAAGAAAAATTGCATCTGTCAATGGCTGGACAGATATCTTGCTCTGATTTATAACAAAATAATACCATATTATATCCATTATATTATTTGACAAGATTAATTGTCTTGAGATAAATGAAAATAAAGTATCTCAGCTAAAAAAATCTCAGCCAACCTCCCTCCCCCCAATCAAATGGTCGCTACCTTATATGAAATGAATTTGCTATGTGTATGTTAATTATTGTATAAGTTGTCATCTAGAAACGTAAATAGAGTGAGTAGATTAGGCTTACGCTATATCTGACAGCCCCTAAAGACACCGTGCTGACATTAGAGAGCTTGTTTTATAAAAATGGATGTGTTGAAACCGAAACCTTCAATTTACTAGCCATTCAATGGGTAGGGATACGTTGAGTGAGATTCAAACAGATGGGAAAGATATTTATCTGAGACAGCCAGAAAGCATAAACATAAAACACACTGACTCAACAAATGAGAAAATATATAGTGGACTTGAGAAAACATGTAAAATTCAAACAGAAAACATTTGGCTCCTGAAAATGTTACAAATTAATACATGTCCTTATCACTCTAACATATGCTAGTAAATCATTAAAAAGTAACATTTATTTTTGTTTTTTTAATCCGAAATGTTTCTCAAAAATTGGATATGAACCAAAATATTTTTCACAAATCCCACTTGGCCACCACGCTGGCATATGTGACACGTGTCAATGATGTGATCATGAATATAATTATATTTGTGTGATATTCAGAATTAATTTGTGGCAAGTACAGCTGTTCTGTAAGAAAAATAATTATTGTGTTGTCATGTAAAGAAACGAAAACAGGCAGGTAATAGCATTAAATTCATCACAAGATTACACTGGTATAACCGTACATTCTTTGCTGACGGAGACTACCGAAGTACTGGTATAACAAAAAAGTACCGTAAAACATATCACATAAAAACATCCCGCGGCAAACCGGTATACCAGTAATACCACGCGCCTCTAACTGACAATTATAAACAACATATGACTGAAAAGAACTAATGCATAACTATCTCATCTTGTATTGCGAACGTCGTTTGCTGATAGCTTTATGAATTCAATGAAACGCACCTTACTACAAAGCTAATTATACACAAATAATCAGTATCATTATCATCTGTTTCCACTTTGTCTTTTTATAGCCAAAGCATGTCTGAAACAAGGAATGTCATTTTGGGAGTGGGGGTGGGTGAGGGCGGGGACGGGGGCCTAAACAGGTAGGCAAATGAAAGTTTGGAATGCATCCTTAGGTTGAGGCCGCAAAGGGCGAAGCCTCTGGAAGTTCTGCATCTTAAGCGTTTCCAGAGAGTACTTTTAGCTATCCGCCGGTAAAGAAAACTTACTCTTTTAATCGTTCCGTTTATTTTGCGTTTACGTGTTTTTTCTGTGGTTGGTAGGGGTGGACGCACGCCGCCTCCGCCAATTCCATTCTCAGTGGTAACCCTCCCCTGCAAGGACTATTCCTCTTCCACCTTATTTGCTTAGGTTTCACGCAGTTAGTATTTTAAAATGATGATAATAATGTTACAACAAGAACTGCTGCTACTAATAATAACAGTGCACGTTCATTTCGTGTGACACGTAAATCATGCGGCCTTGCGGATATATGCATCTGTCGCAGCGATCCATACCGTTGTCTCAACCGATTGCTTATATTGCAGTAGAAATCCAAGAATATAATGAGTTATGATGGGTGTAAATTATTTGATAAATCTTTCGTAATTATATCTTATATTGCGTTGAAGATTTCTAACTACCCTTGCTTATAAAATTTCTCCTGATTCCATCCATTATAATCATTTATCGTTAATTTTATTTCTGAAGTCCAAATTTGTTTATCCCTACTATATATTTACAAATCAACTGGCCCAACTCCCGGGACAAACTCAAATTCGGCTCGGACGAGCTCAAGATTCCAAATAACTTGCCCATGGGCAAGTCCCAAAAATTTATTTTTGGGGTTTGTTAGTGTTCCGTTACTACATGAAGCCAGTTTTGACAAATAATGAAAAATATTGCTATTCTAACTTGCCAGTTGCATTTTAATGGTAATATTTGTACTTATCCGGGATCAGCCAGAGTTCAGGTCCCCAGCCTAGCCTCGGGTAATTTATTAGCCGGCCGAATATAAATATTAATTTGATGCATGTCACCGTCTTTATGTAAGGCATTCATTGTTAATAATATAACTTGTGAGAATTCATTGACATGTGTTTGGAAATACAAGGCACTAGTCATAAACGATTTACCACCAGAATTTCATTGACATGTGTTTGGAAATACAAGGCACTAGTCATAAACGATTTAACACCAGGATTTCATTCACCGAAAATGTAACAGCAACACAACTGACAAGTAAATACTGCTTGGCAAACAATCAAACGGATAACAATAAGTTTTATCAATCTCAAAAGTTGGCTTGTCAAATATTTTGATGCATGTCGGTGATTTCAAGGTGACTAGATGATAACTGAAAGGGGAAGTAGACATTTGAGTGGACATAACACACCCCAGAAGAACACGATAGATTGAAATCATTAAGAATTTAGTGACTATTTCAGTGATGGACTTAATTATACCTTGTTTTCCTCCTGGATACGAAATTAAATCTGAATGATCATTTGAACTCTAATTGGGATGATAAAGAATAATGCTATGTATGAAAACATAATATTTAAATTAAATTATTGCAGCTTTCTTATTGGTTGTTTAAAAACTCTCTCTCTCTCTCTCTCTCTCTCTCTCTCTCTCTCTCTCTCTCTCAATTAAAAATCTAGTAAAAATCTAGTTATTTCAAAACCATTTTCCATTTTCCCATTTTTTTGGGCAAACTCAATTATCCCAAGGGCAAGCTCAATTCTCCCAACGGAAATTTCACATTTTCCAGTCATCTTGCCCGAGGGAGTTGGCTTTTAGAAATTTTTAAAATCTCTCTCTCTCTCTCTCTCTCTCTCTCTCTCTCTCTCTCTCTCTCTATATATATATATATATATATATATATATATATATATATATATATATATATATATATATATATATATATAACCACCGGTTACTCCATCAAGTCGTTCCCCCGCCACTCTCGCGGAGGTGGAATCGCTGTCATCGCAAAGAACTCCATGATCAACCGTCTTAACTCACTACAACCTTCAATTTCTACCACACATCGTTTGAACTAGTCCAAACTACACTCACACTGGAACAAAGGTCAGTCCATTTTTTCTGCCTCTACCGCCCTTCTCCTAGTAGAAAACACAAGTTGACAGAATCTCTCTTCTTGGAGCAGTTTCCAAATCTCCTGGAGTATGGAAATTCGATAGGTGGCAACCTGATTATTCTTGGAGATTTCAACTTTCACTTTGACTGTCCTGGAAACCCATGCACATTAAAACTCCTAGATTCCATTCACGTTTTCAACCTCAAACAGTCAGTTAGCCAACCCACCCATAAACAAGGTCACATTTTAGACTGGATTCTTTACAGACCTGATGATAATATTCTACAGTCCTCCCTGGTGTCCCACGAACTTTCATCAGATCACCTCTGCATTATATGCCATCTTGACGTATCAGTCCCTAACCCTCCACCTTTATTCGCTACTAAGAGAAACCTCAGTATGATAAACAGAACCCAACTAATGCATGACATCCAAGCAAACCTAACAACTAGCTTACCTCCTACTGCAGAACAACTCGATAACTGCCTGCGTTCATTGCTTGATAAACATGCCCCAGCAACCAAGTGCAGAGTAGCAATTCAGAAGTGTTCTTCGTGGTATAGCAGTGTTAGGGACCAGCTTCGCACTGCTAAAAGAGACCGCCGTAAAGCTGAGAGGCTTTGGCTTTCCACCAGACTCACTATTCATAAGCAGATCTATGATGCCACTAAGAAGAATGTCACAAACATAGTCCATGCAGCGAAATCAGCCCACTACAGTACTAAGATCACGGAAAGTTCCAGCTGCAAAGAGCTATTTGAGATTACCAACAAGCTAATGTCAAGGAATAGATGTACACCACTTCCAGCTACCTTCTCTCTAGTCGACCTTCCGGACCTGTTTGCAAATTTCTTCCGTGACATAGTACAAACCATCAGAGATAAACTTGACAACACAATTTCAGTTGACTCGTCGTCACCATACAGTTGCGATACAGAATTTCAGCGGCAACCGTTAGCAGCATTTGAACCTGTCTCTATGGATTTAGTACGTACAATCGTGGTGAAGAGTGCACCAAAGTCATGTGAACATGATCCGATTCCGACGTCACTGCTGCTAGAGTGCTTAGAGCCAATATTGCCTTCACTAACTGATGTTATTAACACCTCTCTCTCACCTGGAGAATTCCCATCATTTTACAAAACTGCCATTGTAAAGCCTCTGCTGAAGAAACCAACACTCGACCATAATAATTTAAAGAACTACCGCCCAGTTTCTAATCTCCAATTCATGTCAAAAATCTTAGAAAAAGTTGTTCTATCCCAACTTGTATCTCATCTGAATTCAAACAGTCTTTTTAGCAATGCGCAGTCTGCATATTGCCCTTGCCACAGTACTGAAACTACTCTTCTGAAAGTAATCAATGACCTTCTCTCTGCTTTGGATAGCGGAAAGATTACAGTCCTCACTCTCCTTGACTTGTCTGCAGCATTTGACACTATAGACCATGATATATTACTTCACCGTCTCCAGCATGTATTTGGTATTCATGATACGGCCTTACTATGGTTCAAGTCCTATAAATTGTGTCCACAAATAGTAAATAGTTGATCTATGCTGTGGTGTTCCACAGGGGTCTGTTCTTGGATCTGTTCTCTTCATTCTATACACTCAGCCACTCTCAAGTGTCATAGATCATCATCCAGTGTCTCACCAATTGTATGCTGATGATACCCAAATATACAAATCTAGCCATCCAACTGAAGTTGAAGCTTCCATCCAAGGCGTAGAGAGGTGCATTTCCGATGTGAAATCATGGATGACATGTAACAAGCTGCAGATGAATGATGATAAAACTGAAGCCATTCTGATTACAACACAAAGACTTTCTCATTCACATCCTTTACCGCAGACAATAAATATCAGCAACACTAACATTAAATTCACACAGTCAGTACGAAACCTCGGTGTTACTCTTGACAGTACTCTCTCATTGCACCAACATGTCATGAACATATGCAAGGCTGCATATCTTGAACTGAGACGCATCAGCTCCATTAGCAAGTATCTTTCAGTTGATGCCACTAAAACACTTGTGTGTTCCTTAGTACTTTCAAGACTGGACTATTGTAACTCAATTCTGTCTGGTTCATCTCAATATCTACTCCAGAAACTTCAAAAGTTCAAAACACAGCTTCTCGGATCATCCTTAGAGTACCATGATCAGAGCACGCCTCTCCCCTGCTCTCTACCCTACACTGGCTATCCATACGATCCAGAATTAAACACAAAATTTGTTCTCTGTGCTACGTTTCACTGACGGGCTTCAGTCCAACATACCTATCTGACCTCACCCATGTATACACACCTGCAAGACACTTACGCTCCTCTTCTGACACTCGTATTCTCATTATTCCCACTATGAAAATGAAATCATATGGACAACGCTCTTTTGCATACCAGGGCCCAGCAATGTGGAACGAATTGCCCACTGCACTTAGACACAAAGATACAGTGATCTCATTCAAGTGCGCTCTTAAAACTCACCTATTTCAACTGCAAGAACAGACTTAAAGACCTAATAATGTATCCTTATAATGTATCCTTACCTTAAATATTTACAGCATGTTTTTCTCTTTCTAATTTCGTGGTGTTTGTTTTTATTTTTGTAATCATATCATTATATATGTTTTTTAAGTGTTGTCAAATGTTGTAAAGCGCTTAGAGCTTCTAAAGATTAGGCGCTATACAAAGTCCTCATAATTATTATTATGTATAAATAAAACTCTCCAATTTAATCTGTATACAAATCAAAATAGCTTCAATGACGGAATTTATAGTTGGAATGAATAACAGCGTTTAAATTGATGATGTCTAGGAACCAAAGAGACAATAAAATGATAAGAATATGGGTCAAATTTCGACACCGGAACATTGTAAGTTTTTGTAAATAAGACTTGACCATGAATTCATATATCAGTGAGCAACTTACTTATAACATACAGATGAGTACAAACTTTAGCTCTCTAAGCATTCTGTTTACAGATAGTCATTAGCTTAAAATACAACACAGAATCATGTATATAAGTTAATCACATAGTTTAGATATATATATAACACTCCCCACATAAAGAAAAATAAAGATTAATACAATTAAGCTGTATTGCACATATTAGTCAAATATACATATGATACCATGATAATTAAAATTGTATGGTGTGACTTATGAAAGACACAAAATATATACAACACAGCCTGAAAACAATATGGTACTTCTGTGCACGTGAGAGTATGTCTGCAATCAGACTATCTTTTTCTTTCACGTGCCTAATGTCAATGTTGTATTCCTGCTACACATCCCGACCAACAATCTCTGAATTTTGCTTTCATTTTATTAATGAAAGTGTTGTGGTGTGATTTAGATTTTTAATATACCTTTAACAATTGTTTCAGTCATATCGCTACCATGTCTGAAGTGTGGCATTTATAGTGATGTCTGGCACTGAGGTATCGTGCCGCAGACATGTAGTATTTTGACCCGCCGAGTCACATTATCCTGACACCAGGCCGTCCCGTCCTAACACTAACATCTTAATGCTGAGAGCCAAGCACGGCAGCTCTTAGTACCATTTTTGTAAGTCTTTGGTATGACTCGGCCGGGGATCGAACCCAGTTAATGAAAGTAAGGGGGGTTTAAGTGAATAGATTAACATTGGAAGCGCACTCTAAAGTATGGCCCTTAATTTGTCAAGATATGTCTGATAGTTGTCCGACCAATTAAATATGGAATTTCTATTCCAGCCGTACCCAAAATTCACATCTGTTGCCTTTTGTTAAAAGGCATTGGAAACGCATACATAGCCTTCCTGTTACCACCATATACAGGCTTAACCTGCCGGTGTCCCACATTGTCATAAAACTCACTTTTTACCTTAAACCAATTTTCCTAGGAGAATTTGTTTCTTCGAGAATGCTTACCCAATCATAACACCTTAGAACTACTACCAACTAGCAAATCCAGCTCTACCAGATACTACTTTTTGCTAAAGTGACCTGAAAGTTGTCTACCGACCACTGTGGCATTCGTTCAGAGGGATATCCCCTTAGGTATAATACCTGGCAGCAAAGCCTAAGAACCTATCAGTTACTAGTAGTGCGGAAGGCATGCTCTCTATGGGTGTAACTCCGTGGAGGCCGGGAGGTTGTATTTGTACTAAGGTTGGGTAAGTATTCTCGAAGAAACATATTTTACATGGAAAAATCGGTTTCTTCTTCAAATACGTTACCCAGTCATAATACCTTAGGATAATTGGCAAGAGGTAAGAGGTGGAGGGAGGTATATTCCCTTACCATGGAGATACCACCTCTGGTCTCCTAAGATATTTGAGAAAGCTTTCAGGTAATCCAACTGGAGGGGTCTCCATCTTCAAAAGTGAAACAATTTCCGCGCAAATCCAGCGAAAGTCGTGAAGCCGCGTCTTAAGACGCTATTGATCGATTTGGAAGGGTGACCTACTGAACTGCTGATATAGGTCCCTCTGGGATTACAGATAACAGCTAGAGAATGTGAACTCCGATCCCCATCCCACAGCATGAATGATGTAGGCTTAGCGAGCAGTTCCGGTCTGATGCTAGAGTGTTGGCAACTGCTCGAATCTCGTGAGCCGAAGTGAGTGATAAGTTCCTTGAGCTAGGGTTATTTCCATGTATGAGGAGCGAATAACCCCCTTACTCGAGGACGTGATGGTCTGTTCTGATAGATTTTCCTGTCCTTTTATGAAAAGTAGAAAAAGGCGTGATCTCCCTCGACACAACGGCTTTATTCTTATGAAAGTATCAGCTGAAAGTCCGAACTGGGTTATGTAGGTGGCATTTAGTTGATTTGTCCAGATGAGACAGAGGGATCATGACAAAAGTTTAGTTACCTGTGAAGGGAGACGGTTCTCGGCGATGAAAGAGAATGTAGTCATGAATAAGACTGATAAGTCGAGTCGGAACTTGCATGTAATTCGGGTCTGTTGATGGGGCATGGAATTCTGTTTGCATTCAGTAACTCCATGAGGAAGCAGGCCTTATAGGAAAAGGTACACATAGATGCCCTCGACAACAGTTCAAAAGGTGTCATAGCCAGCACGGTTAATACCCAACATAGGTTTCGCTTTGGGCACATGGTTAATGTTTTAGGTCGTGTTTACAGAAAGTTGGCTAGAAGGTCGGATAAGTCCTGGGTGTGTCCAATAGATTCTCTCCAGTGATGACGAAAGGTGTCGACGATCGTGGAGCGTTAACCTGTGATCGTAGTCGGTGCTAACTTGCTCTCTTCAAAGAGCCGGAGGAGAAAATTAGCTATATGCGGTATCGATGCCTGGAGAGGCAAGACTTGTTCGTTTGCTCACCACTGGGTGAAAACTTTGCCATTTGACTTCATATATTTTCAGTGGAGGGCCGTCGCGCCTAAGTGATTCTCTCCAGAACTGTTTCGTGAGCTCCGAAAAAGGAATCAACTGCCGTCGTGGTTGTTCCAGTGGATAACGAAAACACGAATTTCCACAGTGTCCGATGAAAGATTGATGAGATGGTTGATCCACAACTCCTCCCACCGGAGTGGTGCGATGAGGATGAGAATATAGACTGATCCACTTGCTTTATGTGTCAACTTTGGAATCAGAAGTGTTGGCGGATAGGTGAATGCGTTCAGGTTGATACAAGCCAAGGACAGGGTGTCGATTGCCCAAGATGCGGAGTAAGGGACGGGAGAGACAAAGGACTGGATTCTTGCATTCTGCCTTGTCTCAAACAAGCCCACGAACAGTCAATCTCATCGGGTACAGGTCTGAGTGAGAATCGATTAATGGAGGAACCAATCCTTCTATACTAGCTGATTGTTCCGGGACAAAGAGAAGGCCAGTGCTGTGATGCGTCCAGAGATATGGTTAACATGTATTTGGCTTTGTTGATGACAACTTCAGAAAGTCCCACGCCATGATGCAAAGGCCTGGAGACTGAAGTCTTCCTTGTTGTTGGAGATTAATCACTCTTGTAGGGTTCAGTTCATCCCTGAATAGTTGTCGGGCATAACGAGAACTCCCATGCCAAGGAAATATTCCTGCCACGGGCAAAGGACTTTCACAATGGCCGTCCTCTCCAGAATTATTGATATAAAGATGTCGTTCCTGGGAAGAGCATGCACAACTGGCGTCTAGATAGATGGTAGTAGGTGGACTCCCCAACCATTCATACTAGCATCGTACAGACTCTAATCTCGAGCGCATGGAGGTGTAGATTTATACTGGCCGTGATCCAAGTTAGGTTGCTCCAAATCCCGCAGATGGTGAGTCAATTGGGTATTGATAGTGGAGGGATGGTCCAGGTGGCAAACTTGAGAAATCCATTCCTGCAGAGGAAACAGTAGAAATAAAGGCGACCTAGGAATAAGAGGTCCGCTCCCGCATTGAGCAAGCCTAGTAGACGAACGGATTCCCCTGCTGATAGAGAAGCTACTAGGTAGGAGTTTTCCTTATTGACGAGAAGTCCACATTGGAAACCATGGTTATCATGTCGTTCTAATCCATTGATGTTGCTGCATGATGTTGTCAGGTAACTTGATCTCGCCGTTATAGAAATGGTCCGGACATGTGTCATTACTCGAATCGTGAGACGAGTGAAGCCCCAGGTGCTGACGTTGAGCCCCAATTGCAGTGCCCTGAAATGGTATACGATATTGTAGGCGAATAGCGGAAACGTTCCGGGATCCTTGTTAACAGATACATGAATGTATGCGCCGTCTAAGTCCACAGTGATGCAAAGTCTTTCTCATGGATGATGATCAGAATGCGCTATGGCGGTTCTAGTGGGAACCAGGGTGCGTGGATCAATAAATTAAGGGTGCTTAAGCCGATGCCCAGATGTACAGAGTCTTTTGCCGTTGGGACCAAGAAAAGAGGTGTGCAACGAAAGAGCAAACCCTCTCTCTATAATATCCGCTTGGCATGCGAGAGAAACTGACGTTTGATGGGTGGAGCTTCGATAGGACAGTTTTCAGAGGTTCGTGTCCTATGACTGACCTTAGAATCCGTTTATTGCTTTCTCGTACCATCCCTATGGTTGAGACATAAAGGAAAATTGTTCTCCCTGAAGGCTTGTTCGCGAACATCATCCATCGTGACTTTAAACAATTAGTTAGTGGATAAAGGCTGTGCTCTTAGCTTGGCCGTACAGTGGTCCTTCAGGTAAGTGCAGGAGAGGCACTGAGTTGCGTTCCCCCAATTTGACTGGTAGCTACGGATACGGGATTGGCCAGCGTGTGTTGCCCCCATAAGCACAGTACTCGGGCCATTCTTCAGACAGATTCCCGTGCGTGTTCTGGGGTATTCGGAGTAAGAGAAAATAAGCTATGTTCCGTCGGATGGAAGAGAGAGAGAGAGAACGAAAGCCCAACAACAAAATCAGGGTAACGCTTTAGCTAACTAACTGTCTAGTGTCAACAGAATTCTGGCTGTGTCGCCCAAAAGCAGCAATATCACTGTCAACCTTTGAGGTAACGAAGAAAATACTGATCGGGGGCAAAGGTAGAGCAGCCAACGAACTGATGATGAAGGCGGGTTAGAACGTCTGCAACTCTCCCAGAATGAGGGAGCTATTTCGTTTGTTCGTAAGATCAACATATGCTGGAGCGCTGGTCGAGGTTGTTGATGAACTGGGAGGAGAAGGACAAAACTCCGGGAGTGGAAAACAACCTCATCGAAGACACTGAAGGCTGAATATTCCCATGCTTTGGAATAGTGTAGAAAAGATGAGAGTACTGGAGTACAAGCAAAATCATCTTCGTTGCGTTAGGTGAGGATAAGGTCCTTTGTAACACTTGCGACCGCGATTGAGAAGAGTGGAGAGGTCTGTCGCTTACTGCAATTGTAGAACGTCCTGAATTAGAAACCGTGACCTTAGGACAGTCGCTGCGTAAAGGGGCTCTTATCGTGGCAGAGTGAAGAGAAATTGCAAAGAGACATATGTTGATGTGTGAAGAATTATTCATGGCATCGTGTCGAATGAGTGTCGCAAGGTGGTGTGAGGGTTATTCTGGTCCTTGTACATGTCTGCAAAAGTCGGGTTCAATGTACTGGAAGACGAGGTGTTATCGATTGAACCCGTAATAATGATAATATGGCCTAGGCCTGTCACAACGAAAATAGGCCACTTGCTTTAAAATATCCTTATGATCATAATTTGGGAAGGGTTACGGTATATTTGACCCATGTAACCTGTCCATATGTCTATTGAATGAGAGGGCACATGACTGTTTGTTAGCTCTATCCCTCACTGTTTCGCAACAAGAATCAGATCGAGCTCGGAGGAGGCACAGTAGAGGTAGTTGCAAAGTGCTGAGCCCTGTGGTGGTGCCGTGGGTGCCCGTGGTGTAATAGATCGTCTCAATGTCCGATTCTTCGTGGGTGAAGGATAAGTTGAATTATATCCCTTGTACCCATAAAGTTACACACTGAGGAAAGTCATCATGTAGACTGGAGACGGCTTCTTCCTGAACTGTGTGTTGTTTCTCCTTTGCCCCATAGTTCTAATATGTAAGGCCAAATAGAGCAAAACGTACAAAACTGTAGCCCTGCATTTGTCTCTAGAACGCAATGTCCGTGCAGAGCTAAATCATGAAAAGGGTGACCCAGAAATTGATAATAAACAATGCGATAATGCAAAGAAGAAAACAAATAAAATATAAAGACAACACCACCTGTTTATAAACCTGTAAGCTATACCAAATGAAAGTTACCTGGAAAAAAAGTGATTGCAGGCGATCTCAGGTATAATTGCTACCTGTAGGAAAGGTCAAAGACTGCCTGTACAGGTAGAATCATTGAAGCATGGTGTTCCAAGGTTACTGCTATCGTGGTAAATGAAACTTAGATGCCATAAAAGACAGAATTATATATATAGAAGGAGTTTCTTAAGAGTATAAAGACATTCACACATATAAATAATGTAGCCCGAACCTAACTTCTGACGTCCCATATGGTACACGTGCCAGAGACTTAATTCGCGATAAATATTGATTAAAGTATTACAGAGTATGCATATAACATGAATCAAGTGTCACCTATAGAAGCATGCATGGGCATTAGGTAGCTGAATAAACCATGTATAGAGCGCTGACCAGTACTTTTCCACTAAAGCAGAATCCATGCAAAAACGTACAAGAGTGTTCACGTTACACACATAAAATAATCGCGTAAAAATGCAATTGAGGCACCATTATAGAGACGTACACAGTAGGTGCAACATTATCCATCTTCAAGAAATACTTATAATAAATACGGCCCAGAGACCACCCGTACAAGTAATATGTTAAAGTTCACACCCTGACGCTAGGGATGCCTTGGATGGGAACTCGCCGATATGCACCGCTCGTAATGGAATAACACATAAATAGGAGTAAAATAAGCACATGAGACTTGCATGTATAAAATAAGTATAGACCGAACTGAATATAATGTTGCTTGGGCTCCACGTGCAAGTACCTAAATGTGTGACGACGACAAAGTGATAGTAACTTGTAAAGGCAGAACATTGCCGTGTTTGAAAGATAAAATGTTGGAAATATAAATGGAATATATATTCCTTAGAAGTGTAAAACTCCTCCGGCTTGCAGTGGTATACCTTCCACGTAGTTTCTGGCTTTTGCAAGGTCTCTCGTGAAGAGATCGTACTTCTTAGCACGAGAGGAAGTAGTAACTGGTGGGTTTTAAGCTTGTGCCGGCAAGTCTTATACCTAAGAGAAGATCACTCTAACCGACCACCACATAGGTCGGCAGACAACATTTAGCCCCCTTAGCTAAACATAGTATCTGGGAGAGCTAGATTTGCGAGGCAGTTGTAGTTCTCCTTAGGTATATGATTGGGTAACGTATACGAAGAAGAAATTAATTGTCAGACATTAAGCCGATCAGCTGAGCAGAGAATTTCTTAATCGTTTCCAAGTGATAATTCCAGTCATCTTTGTAGTTAATGACGTCAGTGATGTATGCGTCACAATTATCTAAACCACATATTATGTGGAATACAGGCTGGAATGTTGGCAGAAAATATTTATTACCAAACTGAATCACTTTCCATCTATACAGTCCATCTGGATTTGCCAATACCAATATTTCTTTTGCTCATTCAGTGTGTAATTTGCCAAAGCCTTTTCAAAATGTCAAACATACTGACTTTAATTGCATTGGTTCTTTGAGAATGGAAATGATTTCATTTTGGTGACTGCTCCATACTGTTTAATGTTTTATAACTCCAAAGACTGGTTAAATCAAAGTCACTACAGTCAGTTTTCATTCCATAGTTGTCACTCTAACTTTGTGGAACATGTACAACTAAATAGACTGGATAATCAACTGGGCGACAGCTTCCAGAAACTCTCATTTAACATATTTGTACGCAAACCTTGTTTCTGTCTATTCATCAAAGGAGTGTTAATGATATCATTTAAGTCATGTACTTTAGTTACCATTGTACAAGTACCAAACAATTTAGAGGATTTTGAGGAACGAGGAAGGGAGCCAGAGTGTCCAAAGACTAGTAGAAATGGACTACAACAGAATATTCTTGAACTGATTTTCTCACAGCAAACAGAACCAATCATTTCCCATATCAAAGCAAATCATTTTCTTTAAAAATTGATGAAATCTCTTCCAATCTCCTTCACTTTCAGTGTGTAAACTGTTGGATACCTTACCCATAAAACAGGCCCCGTGTGGGCTTGTAATATAAAGCGTTGGTCTTTACCGATCACTACTGTCTCCTCTATCTGCTTGGGTTGGGGTCTCGCGCTCGCCTAAAGTAGGTTTATAAAACAGTTTGCTAGTAACTTCCAGTGGGTTGAAGTTTCTTACCAGATTTTATTCAGAATTCTTCCTCCACCAGTTATAACGGCTGTCATGTATAGCATGTCATATACTGACAAATTGCGTTACACCCACAACAACACAAAAATCCACCTAATTTGTGCATATCTTGTTGACAAATTCCAGTCATAACATTTAATATTTGGTCAGAATAGACAGATTCGTGAAGGCCTGCAAGTGCAAACAAGCTTTGTGAAGGCTTTTAAAATGACATTAGTTTTCATATTTCTCAAAGAAGATGCCTCAGTAGATCTTACATTGTGATTAAAAAAGTGTTGTTTGCTGACTTGCTCTTAATTTAGCGACCAACACAGTTTGCAATTATTTGTTAAGAGTTTCACCATATGCAAGAATTTGTTGCAGTGTTACGAGTCTATGCTCTTAAAATAAGTAACAAAAAAGAGTGAAGACATCAAGCTTTGTACAATTTAACAAATAATTTATTTCCCTAGATTATAAAGTGAAAACTTATGTAAAAGGAACCTACGCTTTTACGAATTAAATCCAAAAATGATCCATGATTAAAAGTCCTAGTAATAAAAAAATCAAGAATGTAACTGAGTTCAAGTCCCGATGACATCTAAAATTGATGACGATGACGTCTGTTATGGTCAGCTATTTGTTGATGTGTCAACAGTCTCTTGTTGAATCACATAAAATATTATTCCAGTTTTGAATTTAGTATAACTTCCAATAAATGTCCTTATCCAAGAATTTTGTAGGAGCACTTACGTACTTCCCGGGAAAACAATCACTTGAATTCAGTAAATTGAAGAAAAAATAATTCAACCCAAACTGGTCAGTACATAAGAACAAATTAACTTGCCAATTGTTTGGAGCTCAACAAATAAACTTCTATAAAAACAACAGCTATACGATAATTAAGATACAAAATAGATGAAAGTTACGGCGTTGTGATCACTAAATACAGTAATCGGAGAATGTGCTGAACTAATATAAACTTCAAAATGTTGTAATGCCAGTATCGAAGCCAAACATTCCTTCTCGATTGTAGCATAATTTCTCTGGTGCTAATTTAATTTCTTAGAAAATAGCATAATGGATGATCAACACATTTTTATCTTCTAGAATCAATACTGATCGAAACACAATATGACTTGTATCAAAAGCTAATTTAAATGACTGACTGAAATTTGGAGCTGTAAGAACTGGTGCACTTGTAAGTACGGCATTTATATTGTCAAAAGCCTCCTGACACTTTTGAGTCCCATGAAACTTGATTTTCTTACACAATAAATTTGTCAGGGGTTCAGCAATTATGGAAAAATTGGAACAAAATTTCCGATAGTATCCAGCATTACCAAAATATCGCATCAATTGCTTTTTACTAAAAGGCACAGGGAAATCAGATATAGCCTTGACCCTAGAATCTATAGGTTTAACTTGTCCATGTCCCACAATATGTCCTAAAAATGTTACACAAGCACCGCAAAACTCACGTTTGGATAAATTAATTTTCAAACTTGCATCAGTGAATCATTCAAAGAATTTCCGAATTGTTGCTAAGTGTTCTTTCCAGGTGTCGTTGTAGATGATGACATCATCGATGGAAGCATCAAAATTGTCTACACCAGAGGAAATCATGCTCATTAAATGTTGAAAAGTACATGGCGTACCTTTCATCCCAAACGGCATCACTTCATGATGATAAAGTCAATCTGAAGTCCCGAATGCCGAAATTTCCTTTGCCCTTTCCGTTAGGGGAATTTGCCAAAATCCTTTAAGAAGGTCAAATTTGGTGAGATACTTTGTACTTCCAATTTTATCAATTCAGTCATCGATTCTTGGTAATAGAAATGAATCTGTTTTCGTCACACTGTTCACCTTTCCATAATCAGAGCACATGCGGAAAGTTTCATCTGGTTTCGGAACAAGTATACATGGTGAACTCAGTCACTTTTACTCGCTTCTATAAAATCATTTTCCAGCAAATACTGACATTCTTTTTTTCAAGTATTCCTGTTTGTGAGAAGGTTCATCCTTTATGGGTGTTGTTTCACAGATTCGGAATTTACAATTTCAACGTCATGCTAAATTGTGTTTGTTGTTGTAGGAACATCTAGACATAAATGCTCATATTAAAGTAATAACTGTCTAAGTTCATTCCTTTCGTGTTGTTACAAATGTGAAAGTTTCTGGTCCAGATTATTCATAATTTCTGAATTCCGACGATTTGTTACTCAAACATCAACACAGTCTGATTCCATTCCTTCACTTAAAGTCTCACTGAGTGGGATAGGTACAATTAAATTAACTGCATAATTAAACTGGCTATCTCTTTCAACATACTGGTACTCCTTTAATTTATTTGCATCCCATGATTACTGTTATTATAATTTAACTCATTCATTTTCTTCTTAAATTTATAAGGGCCAAAGTAACTAATCTGAAAAAAATTTTGAAGAATAAGCAAAAGAGACAGCACTCTATTACATTCTCAAAAGTTCTATTCATTGCACATCTGACAAATATGATTTCACTTTTGGCTTGAATTGCTGAATATCAGATTCAAGCATAACTAGCTGGAAACTTCCAGACATAATATTTGATCATTGATAAGATTGGACAGATTTGGGAAGGCCAAATTGAGTAATAAACGTTATCAAAGCTTTTACTATCGTTTTAGTTTTAATATTCCTCAAAGGAATTGCCTCTGGTAATCTGTTTAACGCACACATTATTGTCAACAAGTATTGGTTATCTGACTTGGTCAAAGGTAAGGGACCAACACAATCTGCCATTATTCTGCTAAATGGTTTGTCAAATGAAGGAATAGGTTGCAGATGATCCTTATGTATCTTCTGTTTTGGTTTTCCTACCATTGGACAAATGTGGCAATATCTACAGTATTTACCAACATCACTTTTAATTTTTTTGGCCACTAGAAGTGCTTCAATATCTTGTGATAAGTTTTATTAATCCCTAAATGACCAGCCAAAGGAGTTTCATTGGCCAGACCAAGAATTTCCTGTCTGTACGATTTTGTAACTACAATTTAATAGTTCACTGACCTCTCGTCATCAGCAGATACCTCAGGAGGTCTCCATTTTCTCATAAGAATCCCGTTTTTAATGAAATAACAAACATGTATTTTTGTGGCTAAAGTTTCACTAATGTCCCATTAAAACAAACACGATATCTCAGGATCTATTTTTCTGTTTGAAGACAAGTGATTGTCGTTTGTCACCCTGATGAGAATAAAGAGAATGAGTAGCTAAAAGAGGATCACTGTGAGCCACACCTTTTGATTGATCTAAACAAGGAGTGAAAGTGACCTCATCAAAAGCCTGACCAATACATGTGTGAGCTAAAGGAATATTTTCTGATCAACATCATTCACATTAGCTTTCTTTGCCATATCTCTAGTAACTGCACAAGCGTTGTATAAATCAGGGAATTATATTTCAATAGGATCGACTTTCTAATTCAAACAAGGCTTGTCATTTACAAATGGATTAACCACAATCTTATCTCCAGCTAGGTCATTGCCTAGTAATAAATGAATGTCCTCTACCGGTGAAAAATGCTTTGTTCCTACTGTAACGGGTCCAGAGACTAAGTCTGATGAACTATTTACACAATGTAAAGGAACATTAACAAAGCCGCACTCTACTTCCTGAATAAGAACACTCTCATTAGAAGAAGACTTCTCAGATAAATGCAAAGTGCCTGATAATAAATTATTCATAGAATCTCCCGTGTCCCTTAAAGTTTTAGTAGAGATAGGATTGGCCAAATCACCCAAGAGTAATATATAACCCTTCGACATGAATGGTTCATAATTCTCCATAATAAAATCAGACTGGCGTTTATTAGACCCAACAAATGTATTGATTTCAATACATGACCGTGACCTTGACCTCTTAGAAATAAGAGCAATTGGAATAGGTCTGTCTTGATTTTGATGCTTATTTTTCAATTTGTAGCTATCTCAAATAACGTGTCCTTTCTTCTTGCAATAGGTAGATGTAAGAAGAGATAAGGATTTCTAATCAACCTTATCAGAAATTAGATTTCTAAAAGTTGTGCCAGATAGAAATTTAGATGGGCTCGTATTAGGCTGAAATACTCTTTTACACGAATTCTTCTGAGTGGAAGACTTGCCTATAAAAGAAACTTTATGAGTTAAGGAATACTCGTCTGCATTACGAACAGCATTTTCTAAGGTTTAGACCTCATACGTAAGATAAGTCTTAATGTCATTATGGACTCAGTTCTTGAACTCCTCAAGTAATACAAGTTGTTTGAGATTTTTATAATCTTGATCAACCTTTTTAGAATAACAACACCTATCAAATTGTCATGCTTTTTCTCATGCAAATTCGACATCGGTGTGGTCAGTTAATTTTCTTTAGTTCCTAAAACCTTATCGATAAGCCTCAGGAACTAACTCATAACCCTTGAAGATATATTCCTTAACAACATCATGGTCATCACTCTGTTGTAGTGACAGTGAAATGTAAATAACACGAGCTTTACCAGTAGGTACACATTGTAATAATATAGTCCAGTAGACTCTTGGCCGCTTCAAAATTTCAGCAATTTTCTCAAAATGAGGAAGATGTTGATGTACGTCTTTTTCCAGAAAAAGCGGTAAAAACTTGATATTTCTTAAAACATCAAAAGTGGGGGAGAGTTTTCCTTTGTCAGCTCTAATTCTTTTAACCTAATCTAAAATTTCAATTATTCCTTTTCTCTTTGCATTTGCATTTGCATTAGCCTATCTTCTTTTTCTTTCTCAAACTGCATTTGTCTTTCGTCCCTCACTCTTTCCATTTGTATCATTTCTATTAGGAACTGAACCTGTCGTATCTCTAGCGCCAACCTTTTTGTAGCTGTACTTCCATTTTCAAAATGTATAACCACTCCTGGGTAGAATTCAAAAAAGTTCTCTACTTTTGATGATATTGAAAATAAAAAACCTGCTGATGTCACTAAATATTTCTAAAATGAAAAATAATGCTTAGGATTTCAAAAATTCTAAAACAGGGGGAATATAAATTGCAAAAAGCAAAGATGTCTGAAATAGTTTTAGCATAGTTCGTATGCCAAGGACGAGCGTCCAATTTTCTATTATGAGTCTATGCTCTTAAAAGAAGTCATTGAAAAGAGTGAAGACAGTAAACTTTGTACAATTTAACAAATAATTTTTTTCCATAGATTACAAAGTGAAAAATTAAGACAAAAGGAACTTAGGGTTAAGTTCAAAAATAATCCAAGAATTAAAAATAGAAGTCCTAGCAATAAAATGTCCTCAATTAAACTGAGTTAGAGTCCCGATGAAATCCAAAATGGAGGGCAAGGACGTCTGTTTTGGTCCGCTAAGTCCTTCTGTGTAAACAGTTGTTTGTTGAATCACAGAAAATATTATTCCAGTTTTGAATTCAGTGTAAATTCAATGAATGTCTTTATCCAATAATTTTATAGGAGCACGTACGTATTTGCAGGGAAAAGAATCCCTTGAATTCTATAATTTGAAGAAAATAAAAATTCAACCCAAACTGGCCACAACATAATAGCAACTTAACGTGTCAATTGTTTGGAGCCCAACTAACAAACTTCTATAAAAAAACCCAAAAACAACAGTTATACGCTAATTAAGACGCAGAACAGAATCCAGGATGAGGGTCAAAAGTTCTTCTGGAAAAAACAGAAGTGTGTTATCAATTGATACATGCTATTTGTCACGTAATCCTGGTATGACCTTGACTTAACTTAATGATTCTTACTCTGAGAAAGATTAAAATAAAACAGTTGTTTACCAAAATGTCACTGATTTTGAAACAAGGTCAGAAACTAGATACAATGTTTATATTATTATTTGTTTACGTCAATGAAATAGAAAAAAATTTTAAAAAAATCAGTCACGTCAGATATAACTTAACTCAATGTTTCATTACAATTGCATGTAATGGAGCAGCAGAGAGGGTCAACCCTACAACTTTGTAGAGACCTTATTTTTGAAAATTAAGGGTTCCTACGAAGGCTGAAAAAAGAAGTTTTTGCCTTAATAATGAACACTTCTTTAATTGACCAGATTTTTTCACAATCTGGTCACTACACGTATGTCATTCACCCTCTCTGCTGCTATAAATTAAACAGCCATTATATATATTATCAATAATGAGTATTGGAGAACCACACTCAGATAAATTAGCTCGAGAGCGACTAGAGGCAATTAAAAAATATCTACCCGTTCGTGACTCTGTTAAGCAACAACTACAATCGCGTCAGGAATCTCAAGTTGAATTTGAAGAGGATACAAAAAAATTATTTAAACCTATCACTGAGACCACTAAAGGTATTCTACCTGTGTTAGAGAAAACCGCTGAAGAAACTGGAAAAATAGCAAGAAGAACAAAAAAGACAAAAGAAATTTTACGTGAACTTCCAGCCGAAATAGCTGCTGCGATGCCAGTCCCGGAAATACCTGAGGATGAAGATCAACCTGAAGGTGCTGAAATAGGTGATATAAAGGAACGTCTACCAAAACAAGAAGAAAGTGTTAATTTAAATGACAAATTTACCGAAAATGCTATTGATATTATTAAAAACGCTAAAAGTCCAATAGATTTAGCTGCGGTTGCTGTGGAAAGTTTTAATTATCGAGAACAGTTTTTAAAACTTGAATATGCTGATAAACCTGTAAGTTGTGATAATTGGTACAAATGGATATTTCGCATACACCGTGACGTTGATCAGGCTAGAAATAGTGATCCAAAATATATACAATATATCCATGCAGTAGATAGTTATATTGCCTTCATACAATTACCACTAGAACAACAACAACAATTGCAAAAACAACGACAACGAGAACAACAAAAAACACCAAAAGAAGAATTTGAATTACCACCACCACAATTTGAATTACCACCACAACGAGTACAACGACTACAACAAGAACGACAACAACGAGAACAAGAACGACAAGAAATAATAGAACAACAACGACAACAAGAACTAAAACTATTTGAGCAATCACAAAGTGATTACCCAAGATCACCAAAATCACGAATACCAATTCTATCTAAACCAAGTAAAAAAACACCACTGAAACCAAGTGAAGAAAAAGAATTTCAAGACGATCCTGGCGCAACTGGAAGTGGTTTAGGAAGTGGCCTTATTACTTGTCCCAATAATGTCCTTGCTGATGTTGATCGACTAGAAATCCTCATCGGAGGAAAACGAGTTGGTAATAATTCATCAGAAATCATTAATGAAGCAGCTGATATTTGTAAACGATTATTTATTGGCGGCATCATGGATATTAATGTGTATCGATCCCTTATTAATGAAATCGCCGACGATTATTACAGTGATTAGATACAATTAGTGATAAAAACAGTTAATAATAAAATGATCGTGCATGGTACTCAACGTGGACCTACCATGGTCAGGGTAATAAACTTTCGATTACCGATATACAAAACGCCCTACGGAGACGGACTAGGTGATGTTATTCAAGGTTTGTTAAGAAGGATAGCCCCAAAAGCAATACCTATTGCAAAGCAGCTAGGAATGAAAGCTATTGATGTTGTTCGTGAAAAGGGTATAGGCGCTGTTGGTAATCTTGCTAGCAAAGCATTCTCAGCAATTAAAGATAGACTATCACGATTAATACGCAGACCACAAACGACCCGACCTCAACCTGTGAAATTACCTAGCACTGAAGTGATGCCAGCAAATGTCAGTAAAATAATAAATCAAGCCGCTAATCAAAAACTAGCGGAGTTGGCTGATATCCCGATGTCGGAAAAGGGAAAAAATATAACCGCTAGTCTCATAGCAGGTAGTGGTCTTCGTGTTAGACGAAGACGATAATAATAAAGATGTTTAAGCGCGTATCTGACCCCGCGTTTGACATGGACGCACCAGTTCTCAAAGATGAGTCTGTGCGCGATTATCAGTATTATTCTTACGACGCACGAATTCCAGATCAGCGTGGACGAATCGAATTACAGGTTCAGGATACAAGTAGGTATTTCCTACCCGCTGAGGCTTTTATTGAAGTAGAAGGTAAAATTTATAAACATGATGATACTGAATACAATAATAATGATGTTTTTAGTTTTGTTAATAATGGTATTATGGCGTTATTTGACAGCGCAACGTACATGATTGATGGAAAAAATATTGAATCAATCCAGAAAGACGTTGACGTTGCTACAACAATATTGGGTCTAGCACGATACAGCGATGATTATTCAAGATCAGCTGGTCCATCAATGATGTTTGCGAAGGATACTTCTGACCACCCTGAATATAGACAGTATAAATCAGTACAAACAGCGCGTGCTACTGCATTAGATCCACAACCAGCGGGAATAACACGGCCTGCTGCTGATTTTTTGTTATTGCAAAGTGTTGATCCAAATTTCAACTTAGGATTTGCATCACGTAAATCAATGTTGAAAGATAGAAGGTTTTCATGTGCAATTCCACTGTCACACATATTTGGATTTTGCAGAAATGTCAGAAAAGTTATTTTTGGAGCCAAACACACAGTTGTACTTGTGCGAAAAAGCGATGATAATAATGCAATGTGGCACATTGAGGGAGCTGATGATGCTGCAACTGCGGCACTTCATGGTAAAGTAATACTGACCAAACTTTCCCTGTGGATGCCAGTGATGACTCCAGCAATATCCGAAGAAGATCGGTTACTATCTTTTATGAGTCAAGGCGGTAAATCAATGTTGTCATGGTTAACAATGACCACAGATGTTGTTCAGAGTGCAATTAATGGTCTATTCACATGGCAAATAGCTTCTCAGCAGGGTGTTTCTGCACCACGACACATATTTATTGCGCTTCAGGATAATACACGAGTAAACAATCAAATAAAAAGTTTAATGATATTTGACAAACTTGGTGTTTCTGAAGTTTCATTAAGGATAAATGGACATCAAGAACCATCCGAGGATATATTACTGAATTTTGAAAATAATCATGTAGCACGTGCATATCATCGATTAATGACATTCATGGGTCGTGATCCAAATATTGGTACTGGTTTACAAATATCGCAGCTAGATTTTACATTGCTGTATCCGATTTATTACTTTTCACTAGAACATTTAGATTTAACCAGACAATCTGTTGTAGATATTCATTTTCGAGCTCGTGTTAATAGAAACATTGTAGATATCCCTAATCACAGAGCAATTGCTGTTATACTCAGCGATTAATCGATGTTACTCGAAGGTGTTGGTGGACGAATGAGAGTTATTGATGCTCCAGTAGAAAACATGTAATTAGATCGTTCATAATAATTATAAGGTCATATCATCACGTTAGTGTGAGTTTGACTCCTGGTCAGATTAAAAGGCTGCAATCAGCATCTAAAAATAATTGTGGAATAAAAATATCGCTAAAGCGAGAACAAATGACCGGTGCAAATAAATTATCGTTGACCGAGCGTCAGTTCAAAAACTTCAATGACGCTAAAAAATCAAATAAAGGCGTTAAATTTAATCTTTCTGCGGGCGCCATCAAATATATTGCTAAAACGGGTGGTATATTTCCGCTTCTTGTAGCAATACCAGCATTAATAGCAGCTGCAGCACCAGCTGTTGCAAAGGCAGCTGCGCTAGGTGCTGTTGGAACAGCTGCTGGAATGGCGTTAAAGAAAGCAACCGGACAAGGAATCAAAAAAAAAAGGGAAGAGGTTTAAGATTACCAGGGACCCCACACTGGTACGGAAAGGGTCTAAGATTACCAGGGACAGTTTACTAATAACACCCATGTCCAATTTTGATTTACTTAATGCTGCTAAGCAATTAAAAATAAAAAATTTCAGAGGTGTTTTTATGCGCGATCAATTACCAAAAAAGAACCAAACAATATTGAAACCGGTATCATTAATCTCGATAAAAATTCTGGCCCAGGCACGCACTGGGTAGGATATGCAATTGATCCTGGTGGAATTATTTATTTTGATTCGTATGGATTAGCACCACCAAAAGAATTTCTTCATTACGTTAGCAATAATACTGCTCCAATCTGGTATTCAACGCTACCAACACAAAAAATAACTGATCCTCCAATATGCGGTCGTGAAACCCTCGCTATGCTTGATGCCGTATCAAAATCAACAGCACCGCCTCATAAAGTCGTGCACGCGTTCACTACACTACGTCATAACACTTAAACAGATATCAGTAAATATAATGGTAGATATTTATGGAAGATCCTCAGGTAAAACTCAGAAGATCGATTTATCTAAATATGCAACTCTTGATCAGCTTAGAAATGAAATCGATGATTTATTAGATATCACAAGTGTGGATCAAAATGAAGTCGTCGTTTTTCAGGATAAACAAGGACGATTAAAAACGAGTAACATACAACTACTAGATGTACTTGTACGAATTCCCAACGCTGTTGTTAATAATATCGTTACTTTCACTGATCAAGGTAAAATACAGGATTCCGGTAAGTCGGTTAACGACTATGTTAAGAAAACTGGTGATGTATTTACCGGTGACATTATTATGTCAAGAAGAAAAATTACGTATCTTGGAGATCCAATCGCAGATACAGACGCAGCAACAAAAAAATACGTCGATGATCAAGAATCCAAGTACGTGTCAGTGCGCGGAGGTATAATGCGTGCATTTCTCGACATGAATAATAATGGTATTAATAATCTCAGAACACCAGAAACAGATTTTGACGCTGCAACGAAGAAATACGTCGACGATAAGGAAATTCCAATAACTACTTCATTAACGACTATCAATGATGGAATTACTGCATTTAGAACTGAATATAATAATCATATACAAACATTTCTAAATTTTTGTAGAAATGTAAACAGATCTATTAATGACTTTTTTGGAAATCCACCAACTGTTATTATTAATCTCGCTGACATTAACGCAAGACTCAACGATATCATTAGTGGTATTCCTAATATTATTCAAAAAACTAATCTTGTTAAAATTCCTCACAAGCAGATCATTAATATCGTGTACACAGTC
>JAECUM010093721.1:0-48815 GCA_016617855.1 Megalonaias nervosa | reverse complement strand
TATGACTCACTTCACACTGTATATACATGCAATAGCTGATCTGGATAAATTCATAGCAGCAGGGCGGGTGAATGACAAAAATTGAGTGACCCGGCGAGTAAACTAAACGCACTATAACATAAAAAACAAAAAAATCAAAACTAAAATAATAAAAATGAGCTAATCCAAACGATTTATTATTCATTTTTCAAACTATACGGTAATAATAAAAGTTAGGAGGTTCGGTTTATCGTTATTGACCTTTTTTTCCAGCCTCTGTAGGAACATTTATTTTTGTAAAATAACGGTCTGTACAAAGTTGTAGGGTTCACCCACCCTGCTGCTAGGTATATTAGATATATCTATATATAAACCATATGTTAACATTTTAATATTTGTCAAGGCATCCAGAACATCTTAATTGTGGAATAGAAAAGAATGAGCAGCAGGGAGGGTGAGCCTACAAAAATTTCAATTAGAGATTACGCTGAAAACTAAAGTTTCCTACGGAGACGAAAATACAAACGTCAATAACGTCAAAACCGAAATCTCTACCCGAAATTTTCCTATTAGGGTTAGCTTATTTTTGTTACTTTATTTTTTTACTTTTGTTTTTTGTTTTTTATGGCGTGTTTAGTTTATTCACTCGCACACTCATTCGATTTCGTCGCCCTCCCTGCTGCTGTGTTTTTCAGTCAAAAATTTTATCGAGACCTACACGATATCTCGAACGAGGATCATGTAAATTTATCGTGATAAATCCGTGCGGGGTAGCTTGTGCTTTTGAAAAGAAGTTATTGAACTGTATCATATCCATATCTCCTGAAAATCAAGTCTGATGAATGTTTCGCAGAGTATGTGTATCGACTCCATTAAATACAACTAAAAGATTACAATTGTCTCTGATCACTTTAGTTATTTGTGTATATCGCTGAGTAACATAAATTATATCTGTATTTTTGTGTCTGCCTCGGGAAAATATCCGAGCTGGATTTGATTGTTTGTCCAGCATCACATCATCATATACTACGAGATTATTAATACGTCCATCGAGATCATCCACAGATGGAACTTCATCAATATCGGTGATAAAATCAACAATATCATTATCATTTTCATCTTCATCCAACGACTTTGCTTCTTCATTAAAATCTTTAAGTACATCGTAGCATCGCTGATCATCTAGGATGGTGCCACTAAATACAACTTATCCCACTTTAGCCATCTCATTATCAGATTAAGCAATAATTGCGTCTTACCAGACCCAGATGGACCTATTATAATTGCTCTGATAGAATTTGGTGTCGCTGCATGATGCTTGATTGGCTCTTGCTTTCGTGTAGCTGAGAAGTCAATGACATCCATGTTATACAAATATAATAAATAATATGTATTTATATTGTGTTCGATGCAGAGCATTCACCCCCACCAGGGGATTAACAAAAATAACATCAAAACTAAAAAGCTTGCGCTTACAGGCAAGTGTGTAAAATGTGGTACAAGCAAATACAAATTTATTTCGTCTCGTATGAAGACAGGTGGTGATATCGCTGCTTCACTGGGAAAATTACCAGGAACTCCATGGGCTAAATACCCAAGAGAACAACAACTTCCTGTATATAATTATTGTGGTCCAGGAACCCGACTTGATATCCGGTTTGACGAGTGTGTGTGTGTGTGTGTGTGTGTGTGTGTGTGTGTGTGTGTGTGATTTAGATTTTTAACGTAGCTTTAAAAAAATTTCAGCCATATCGCTACGATGTCTGCAGTGTGACAGTTTATAGTGATGTTTAGCACTGGGGCATCATGCCGCAGACATGTAGCATGATGTCCCACCCGGTCACATTATCCTGACACCAGGCCAACCAGTCCCAACACTAACCTCTTAATGCTGAGCGCCAAGTGAGGCAGCTGTTAGTACCATTTTTGAAAGTCTTTGGTATGACTCGGCCGGGGTTCGAACCCGCGACCTCCCGCATCCGAGGCGGACGCTCTACCATTAGGCCACCGGACTTGACGAACGAAACCAACCAAGACCCGGAGAGTATCCAATAAATCCGTTTGATAAAGCATGCCATATTCATGATGTTGCGTATAAAAGTAAAGGTTTACAAAAACGACATATTGCAGATGTGAAGTTGATTCACGCGTTAAATTCCATAAAAAATAAATCTCTCAGAGATAAACTTGCTAGTTTCCTAGTAAAATCTGCGATGAAAGGTAAACTAATGCTAGGTGCTGGTAATTAATCATAGATAACTATTATAATGGAATCGATTTATTACAGCCCAAGAGGATATTGGAGGAGGAGAGCAGCGATTGGTAAACTTGCTGATGCAGCAGGTGTCACACGTTCTGTTGCTGAAAATTGGTTAGCACGACAGGCAATATGGCAAATTTTATCTACCACCACCTAAACAAATTCAGTACGCACATTTTGATGTTAGCGCTCCCAATGAAGTTCATCAAGCAGGTAGTTCGTTTTTACTATTAAAAAAAGTAGACGTCAGTCACGCAGATACAAATACGCTTTAACTGTCGTTGACGTTGCAAGTAGATATAAGGAAGCAGAACCATTATCAACTAAAACGGCAGCTGAAATTGCGTCTGTTTTTGAACGAATTTATCAACGCGATGGTCTACGATGGCAACAGCTACTACAGGCAAAGAATTTCTTGGTGCAGTATCAACTCTGATGAAAAAACATAAACTCAAAATCAGACGGGGACATACCTTAATTCATCGCGATCAAGCAATCGTTGAATGATTTAATCGAACACTTGCTGAGCGGTTATTTGGATATCAGTTTGCAAAGGAAATATCCACTGACCTTAAGTCCATGGACAACAGATCTCATGAATGGGTTGCAAGACTACCAAGTGCGATAGCTGCGTTAAATAATGAAATTACTCGTGCAACTTCCATGAAACCCATCAGCGCGATCACAAAAAATATACCAATACAACGACGTGACTCTTCCTCAAAACAACCAGTATTAGGTAATGTGACTATCAGATATTTGTATGAACCGGGTGAACTTGAAGGTGGTAAAAAAGAGCAACTGATCCTATCTGGAGTGTGACCACACATAAAATTTCCAGCGTGGTAAGATCCACGGGTAGACCTGCAATCTACAGACCAGATTCAACTGCTCCTCAACGTGGATTTGTACTTGAACAATTACAAGTAATTCCCGAAGATACACAATTACCACCGCGTTCACTTTTGTAAAAGCAGAACACTACAACCCCTACGTCGATTACACTCAAGACAGGTCAATATTACATTTTCACGTGTGTGACCGAGATTACTATTAATTCTATCCACGGTGAATTGTTTTGGATTATTCTTCGAATATTGCCACATCATTACTGTATTACTGCTTGCACAATGATTATTCCGTTGTTGCTTCAGTGTCATGATAAAATCAATATCGAGATCAAAGTCACGTTTATTTTTTTTTTGATAAGCAACTAATTTTTTCTTGAGAACATCTTCAATGTTTCTATCAGTTATCTCCTCGGTCATCACGTGATCTATTACAACTCTGTTCAGCTGTGATTTTTTTCTGACTCTCGACACCGCTAGATAAACTAAATTCGACCATTCGATCCGATCACCGACAATACAGATATTTGTATTAGAAATAGTTAATCCCTGTGACGAGTGAATCGTCGTAGCGTGACCTAACGTCCATGGTGACTTATACATCGTTAACGCGTTCTCAACTGCGCTAACATCAACAACAACAATATCATTAAGAACGAGTTTTTGTTTCTCGATCCTGGAATGTCAACTTTTATATTCTGTTTTCGTGTATCTGCTGGGCGATAACAAAGAGGAACAGGCAAATCCAAAAATCTTTCCTTGTGTAATAGAAATAATTTCTCCTGAAGTGCATCACGAACAATTTTCGACTTGCGACTGTCAAATCAGTGGGTTTCCATAAATTCCAAAAAATCATTCATCGTAGTCTCTGGAATTATTTCACGCATTATCTTGCACTGAATTTTATCTAGCTGCAGTCTGATCAATCTTTTAAATTCTTTCAGTGGTACATCAATAGCTCTATGATCATCAGTTATCTCGTAATAATCAACGAACTTTTTCAGCCATTCGTGCGGAGATGATCCAACAAAAGACAGTGGTTGACCATGATCACCACACATGATAATTGCAGTATTTCTCGTTAACAACCAATCGAGAAATATTTTTAATACCTCCAACGATACCGTACAGATCTCATCCCAGATAATAATCTTAGGAGTATATCTCTCACCCATTCACTCAGGAGTGCACGTATCTCCCTTCCACCGAAAGAAACTGTGATATGTACACGAAGTAACTCCACGTTCGTTCATTTCTCGTGTAAGTCTATGTGTGGGTGTCAAAACAATCATAGCGGCGGATTTATTTAATCGTCGAAATAATTTAATCGCACGTGTTGTTTTACCAGAACCACCGCACCCGTTGAGATAAACAGTCTTATGACGGGTCACAGGATCAAACACAGATGGAGCCGATGATAATTCCGATAAACGATTATTTTTATAAAATATTTCCTCTGGTCTGTAATCGGCTGATGCAGAATAATCAAGAAATTGTTCTCGTTTTATTTTCCACGATCACCAATCAGCGTCACTGGAAATTTTTAACTGTTCCAATGATTCTGTGTATTTTTTATTGATATAAAATGAATCTGTAGCGACCCTAACCGCGGTATCAGAAAATCTGTTTATCATCGATAATAAATTTATCCAAACATAAGCATCGAAGATCTTAATGAGTGAACTGCGGTGATTCACCATCAGTGTAGCTCACGATTGTACCTAATTTAGTTCCATCAGATAAATAAACATTTTCTCGGTTTATAAAAGTGCCTCTCTCTGTTGTATCAGCAATTATAAAATCCAATTCCGCATCATCCATGATTAATCTACAACAATGTCTTTTGTGATCATATGATCCACCTTGGGTAAATTTGCCAATTATTTTTCTGCCGACATCCTTTGCGAGTTTATTTTCATAATCAGTTATATCAGGAGTTTCATCATTAGAGTAATTCTTCTGCTGTGTTAACTAAACTTGTTTTTGAGAATTATACGATACAATTGCTTCACTGAATGTCGATGACACCAAAATTCCCGTATCAATCATATATCTAACTAAAACTATTGGAACCCAACATTTTTCTGAAAAATGTCTCCCAAACCAAACACAAACAACCGGATGGAGATTCTGTGCTAACTCGAATGACATAATTTTAGCAAATCCGGTCAGGTCAAAATCTGGTAAGGGTCCGTTTATCGCAATTCTGGTCATCTCGTGTGTTGGATGACCAGATCGCTTGAAATACTCAGAACATTCTCCGTATCCAAGAAAACGTCCGGGATAACATGCAACCATATCAACGGAAATAACATCTTTGTGATCGTATTTCGTATTGCATAATCTGCCGTGTCCGTATTCTATGCAGCTTAGCTGCACGTTTTCAAGAAATTTCAATCGTGTTGATTTCCATGAATTTTTCTTCTGAGCAGCATGTGTAGCAACTGACGGAACTGTAAAACAATTACTGAGTAATCGTTTGACAGTGATTTCATCACCGATGACTTGGTCATTGTTTGTGTATATTAACGCAAGATTTTTCATTTCGTCGTGGAGATATTATGTACGATAAATATCTCCATTAGGCCTCACAAACTGATCATAGCGATTTTTATCGCTGTTCACAGATTCTGAACTCTGAAACAACCACACGGATACAGGGTCACTCTTACTGATATTTCTGATAAAATCAAACATATCGCCGCTATAGAATTTAACAGTTCGATTTGGTGTAAATATTGTTATATCTGAAGTCCACGCGTGTGCGTTGTGATCAGTAATTTCTATCAAAGTTCCATTTCTTTTATATCTTGATTCATATAAAATCTCTCCGGTTAATGTCTTCACTCTTATTGGAAATCTTAATTTTTTTTCCAGCTCAGCAACATAGACGCTCAAGTATCTTTAACTGTTTCTACCCACTCATTTACGTTTTTACGCCTTAGATCCGTTAAACCGTTTCCTCGTTTCGCATTTGTAAAATGTTCTGTAACTCGCTCAGCAACACAATTCAGGCGAGAAATTTTCGTTGGTAGAAGTTTATCGACGTTAGGTTTATCATTCAGTGTATATATCGCATAAACAACTGTCGTTACAGGATATGCTCGTTCATAATAAGATCTATCAATTCCAGTCAGTATTCCTGGTTTTGAATTTTTATTTATCGTTACAATACCTCCACTACGACCCTGACGAGACACGCGAACACGATCACGTTTGTTACGGATAATCCATGTCTCGTCGTCTGTCGCGGCGGTATCTTCAGCTACGATAAATTTTATTTGAAAAATATATTTTCGTGCAGCGTCGAGATAATTAATAATTGTCACTGCTAGTTTATCATTCATTGTAGCATCGACGACACCATCGGCAGCGCCATCGGCATCGCGTACAATTCTGAATGTTGACCATACGTGAGCTTGCACCATCATCGCGAAATTCTTTCTTGGCTTCACTGATACGATTGATTAAAGTTTTATTTATTAACCAACCAAAGCTCGCCTTGGTAATTGAAGGGTTATTCTGTCGAAATCGAATCTGGTTTTAGAGGGCTTAATAGCAGATAATCTCATAAATTTCTCCATATTATAATTAAGTCAAATATATATATATATATATATATATATATATATATATATATATATATATATATATATATATATATATATATATATATATATATATATATATAAATTGAAGATTAATTATACATATAATGACTGAAGCAAATAATAAATGCAAGTGGCTCATGATCGGTTATTCAGTTCCTTGTAACAGGACTTGCGTAAATGAGTTCTGTGGATGTCACATGCAAAGTGTGCGTAGAGGAGTCTAGGACCGAAACCGTGCTTGAAATGTGGTGTTGGGGTCAGAGGAAAAACGGAGCTGTGTGTGCAATGTGGTGGGAAAAAATACAGAGAGCTGAAACGATATTATGATTTAAAAAAATAATACCGATGGAGTCGAATCTTCTATAAAAAACGCCGAAGACTATCTCGCCAGATTTTCACCACAACAATAAAATAATAATTAAGACAAATAATATTATTATATAAATGAAGCAGAATGAATTTGTGAAGCATCCCATTATTAAGAATTATGAAGCATCTCGTGATGGTGTAATTAGGCATTGTCGATTTAAAAAAAACAGTCGGCACTGTTGAAAATACCGGTTATCTTAGATTTACTGTTGGGGAAAAAGATATTACTCACATGCATTCGTGTACGAGTGTTTTCACGGAGTAATCGAAAACGGCCTTGTGATCGATCACATTGATTCAGATCAGAAAAATAATTCTTTAAATAATTTACGAGCTGTTACACAAAGTCAGAATTGTAAATTTGGTGAAACTGTTATGCACAAAATGGTTGGATGGATGGTTGTTAAATCTGTAAATGTAGAGACAGGCGAAGAAATTATATTTTAATCAATGAATACAGCTGGCAAATATTTTGATATTCACCCGAATTCAAGACAACCTGTAGCGGATAGAATATACAAATCGGCATATTCGAAAAAATTTAACCGAAAAATAACATTTTGCTATGTACCTATTATAACAGATGACGAAGGGAGATAACTCCGTCAAGCAACGATTTCTCCGCTAGAGTAATTAAGTAGTTGCCCCGCTTGCAAGTGCGTAATATATTATATGACTGTGCCGCGATTGTTTTTTTTTTTTTTACTGTTTCTCCACTGCGTGCAAAATACAGGTAAGTTATTTTTAGATCTTACCTGTAAGACAGGTAACATAGTTGTATATACAGACCTACATGTACTTTTTAACCTCGTGAATGACATCTTGTGCAGAAAATGTATGTGTGATTATCGAAAATACAGGTATTTTATAAAGTATATTTTATGAAGTGTGTTTGGAAATTGAAATAAATCCACGCTACAGTTTACAATAATCGTGATTTTATTTAGTATAACTGATTGCACATGTAGGTTGCCTGCTTATCCAGTATAGGTAACCTCAGTATAAATCACGCACCTTGTGTATGTACAAATCCAGGTGAAACAGGTACGCAGACCTACATGTACTCTTTAACTTCCGACATCTTGTGCAGAGTTATCAAATACAGATATTTTATACAGTATATTTTATGAAGTGTGTTTGGAAATTGAAAGAAATCCACGCTACAGTTTACAATAACTGTGAATTTATTCAGTATACTGATTGCGTGTAGTAGGTTGTCTGCTTAACCAGCATAGGTAACTTCATAATTATTTCTGAAACATATGTTTGTAAGAATGACTCCGTGGCGCACTGTTAGAACGTTGGATTGTCATGCTGAGGCCTGGAGTTCTATTCCCGTGACAGACGTATCGTCGACAGTGGCGGTACGATGCCAATTTTTCCTAACATAGTGGGGGTCCCATCCCAAGGGATTTCATGAACACTTCTCACCACATCGAACAACGTGGTGGGTGTTGTTTTTCACTCACCCGAGGGGTTTGATTTGGTGGGTGTACATGAAACACATGAAACTGGGACCTCCAAAATAAACAGTAGCTTGATTGACCTCTAAATCTCAATGAAGGTTGCTCCACACAAGGACATTCAGAAAGAATGTCGCCAGAAATAAATCTTGAAGGGTGCCCCCATACAAGCCATAAGAAGGGCATCAATGAAGGGACCCCGTGGAATAATAACCACTCATCATTGCTACTGTTTATTTTTGTTAGATATAATTTTATTTTATTTATTATTTTATTTATTTTTATTCAGATTTAGTATGATTAATTTATTTTTATTCTGATTCAGATTCAGATTCAGATTTATTCAGAAAAATATAATCAGATTCATCAGATTCAGATTTATTTTTAATTTTTATTCTGATACAGATTCGGATTCAGATTTATTTTTATTTTAAACAAATATTTATTATATAACGAATTCCGAAAATATTCATGCAATTATTTCTGAAATTAAAAATTAAATGACGAGAATATAGAATTATCAGAACAACTGGACCCTGATAAAATCATAAATGATTCTGAGGCGCTACAGGAACGGAAATATGATGGAAGATATACACTAGCAGCCGAGTATAGATTCATTAAGTTACTTCAACAGGCCATGAATCTCTATTTTATGTCGATGATGAGGATATTCAAAAATTTGTTTCACTCGCAAACGCGATTGAAAAAAGTTAGTTCAGAGTTATCACGTGAATACGAAACAAAAAAGATTATGAGTTCACGTATGCGACAGCTGAAGAAATGTATGTCTGATCGTGAAACGATTAATTGTAAAATCACCGACGAAGTCACTGACGAAAGTCAATAAGGATTATAAAAGTGACTCAGGTTCAGATTATAATATTTATTTTATTCTGATACAGATTCAGATTATAGTATTTATTTTTATTCTGACTTATTTTTTCTTGTTTAGTAAAAAAAAAAAAATTTATTATAATATGTATTCTGATTCTGATTCAGATTCTAATATTTATTCTGACAATGATATTTATTCTGAATTATAATATTTATTCTGATAATAATATTTATTGTGAATTATAATATTTATTCTGATAATAATGTTTATTCTGAATTATAATATTTATTCTGATAATATTATTTATTCAGATTCAGGTTATAATATTTATTCTGATAATAATATTTATTGAGAATCAGATTATATTATTCTGATTCAGAAATATTTTTGTTTTAGGTTTTATTCAGATAATAATATTTATTCAGATTCAGATTATAATATTTATTCTGATTCAGATTTATTTTTTTCATTTTTTCCATTAATTTAGAATTTTTTACTCTATCGATTACGACATCGAGAATCTTACTACGAAGTTTGTTTAGACAATAATAACACACCATCAATTGTTGTGCATGGGTTAGTTTTTCTATCTCGGCAATTATTCCATCCATTATATTTATTCGTGTAATTTAATTTGAGAAGAGATCAGTCACGATCTCACGTACAAACTTATTGCCAGAACTGCTTGACGTAGATCAAGCAAGTTTCCGGCTTGGTCAGTAAAGTCTAACGTGTATCCGTGATAATAGCGGATTATGACATCGCAGATAAATCGGATTAACTGGCACTGACACAATTATAAAGCCAAGAGGTACTTCGGGGGTAAATGAATATAAGATATTCCTGTTGTTCCTGCCTGGATTTTTCAGTATCTACTTGATAACTTCCATCAATAGCATCACACACCAAATTAACTGCGATCGTTGATGTGATATTGACAATACCCGGTGATACATGACGACCTCCTCCGTATGGATAATTGTCATGTCTGAGAATAATCGCCGGAGGGGATACTTTTCTCCATGATTCAACGACTTTGGGGAAATTTTCATCGATCATGTCATTGACTGATTTTCTCAACACATCGGCGTTAAATTCTGGTATTACAAATGTTGGTAATTGTTCTTCTATTATCGCGTAGTGTTTGAGAAATATTCGTTTAGCCGTTATTTTTCAGGTGGATAACCGGCTGGTTCATCACCGGTGGCAATCGTTGTTTCAACGACGAATCGACCAACATACCAAAGATCGAACATGACTCGATTCAGATGTTGTATTGTTGCAATAATTTGTTGTTTCAGATTATCGTTTGGATACTCCTGCACGTAGTTATTTAGTAATTGTCGTAGTTGATCGAATACACGATTATATTCAGATTAAATGGGTCCGGAAAATGATTTAAGCAATTTTTCGTTCATGACTGGATCTCCGGTGGTGGTGTGGAAATAATAGTGTGTTTTACCACGATCGGGTTTGTATTTTGTCACAGCTTCCGCTGGATTACTATGTGCGTCAACGGGTTTATGGTTTTCCAAATTCTGCCATACAACAGTTTTTCTGTATTCTGGAAGTGACATAAATATTTTTTTGTCTATGATAAAATCAGCTTTTCTAGGTTCTGGAGGTCCCTCATAAACAGGTGCTACCTCTGGCCATCCTAATACAGTTCTGATCGATGACTGATATATGTCTACGGCGTAGTCAGGTGTTGATATTTCTATCGCAGCTGATAATGTTGGCTCATAAACAGTGATTTTAGATTCTTTTCCTGTGATAGATTTTATTCTACGTTGGAATTCATCATTGATTTGTTCGATTTGATAACTGCCCGTAGGAATACCAACAACTTGCCAATCGGGAGTTCCATCATATTTATTTTTATAAGAAAAAGTTAATGAGTTATTTGCGGGTAACCCAACGAATGATTTTGATCTAATATTTGGCCAACTGTGATAAACTCGCAATTGTGCTAATGCTATTTCTTTGGCTGGAATTGATGATGGAAAGATAACGTCAAATTCAGTTGAACTCGTTGATATCATCGTAGTTGGTGGTGTTGTATTAGCGACGATTTGCTGGAGGAGTTCTTGTGGCGTAGTCATTATTATTATTTACTTCCTGATTTAAATTAAGGTGACTCTGTCTTTGTCGGAGACGGCGGGTTTTGATTTCCAGTTGCCAAACTGGAGGTGTCGTGGTAAACCTTAATCATTTCCGCGAATTCCTGATCTGAAATTACTCCATCATTCAGACCTAATAATATCAGCGATGATAATTTGGCTTGTGCGTGTGTTGTCGCTGATAGCAATATTTCATATTCATGTAATTTATCAGCCGCACACGTAGATATCTTTTTTGCAGTTGTATTAAGAATACTAGCAACACCGGTTATAGCTGCAACACCAATTCCTATTATTGGTGCTATTATATATGTGGCTGATAATGATCCAATTATAGTTGCTCTTCCAGCGACTACGGCAGATACAGGATAAACAGTTATATCAGTAACAACGATACGTCTACGGTATTTTTTTTTAATCTTTACTGTGTACTCGTCAGTGATGTTTTTCAGTTGGGTCTGCAACAAACACACTTGCTCGTATCTGTATTTGTTTACAATATTCAGATCTGACGTCGGTGAAATCATATAATCTAAAGTATTAAGTAATCAACTGAGGTGTTTCAGAGACAAATTCCAGACACCACCAGTAAGACGCTGCGGTTAATTTTTTTATCAGATGGTTCCAGTATACACGTTTCTTCGGTATCTTTATTTAATACAATAGACACGGTTCCAGAAAAATTATCGGTCGAATGACGCCATGGAAATGTGGTAAATATCCTAAATTTTGCAGCACTGAACACAGACAGCCTATACACACCAGTGACTTCCGCGGTATGTTTGATAGTGTTATTTTGCTGTGACCATGTTGATGATCCTGATGATACTGTGTATACCACGTTGGTGATCTGTTTGTGAGGAATTTTAATCAGATTAGTTTTTTGAACGATATCAGGAATTCCACTGACAATATCTTCTAGGTTTGTGTTCATTTCAGAGAGTTTTATGTTAACAACCATTGGACTTCCAAAGAAATCATCTGAGGTTTTAAGTTTTTGAAAATTTCTACGAGTATTTAAAAACATATTTACGTGAACGTCATACTAGGCTTGTAGTGTATTCAATTTGCCATCGATTGTAGTATCTTTATCATCCACATATTTCTTCGCTGCGGCATCTTCATCACTTGTTGGTTCTCTTAAAACAACGATTTTATTTCCATTCATGTTGAGTGTACCTGTCATTGTATCACCGGTGGATCGTAAACGATCATCAACACTTTTTGTAATTTCATTTCTGATAGTTGCGATTGATACATTTGAGTCTCTGATTCTACCGCCGTCAGTAAATACTGGAATATTATCCGTGGTAGCACCGAGAACTCTTCGAATTTTGTCGATCCACTTAATATTACTCGTCTTTAAGACACCATATATATCCTGAAAAATAACAACTTCATCTCTGTCGATGCCTGAAAATCGATAAGCTCGGCGAGTTCATCTTTTGTAGCGTATTTCGACAAATCGATATCTTTTTTCTTCTTGTCTCTGATAGAGGATCTTCCATAAATATCAACCATTATACGATTAGTGATTATTTAAAACAGAACTCGTGTACACATTTACAACTTTATGAGGTGCATCGGAAGATTTTGAAATAGCATCGAGTACAGCAAGTGATTCACGGCCACATATTGGCGGATCAGTTATTGTCTGTGTTGGTAATGTTGAATACCATACGGGAGTTTACACTCCGCTGACATATTTTAAAAATTCCTTCGGTGGTGCCAACCCATACGAGTCAAAATAAATAATCCCACGTGGATCAATCGCGTATGCAACCCAGTGAGTACCTGGACCAGAACTTCTATCAAGATTGATGATACCGGTCTCAACACGATTTGGTTGTTTTGGTAATTGATCATGGATTAAAACACCTCTGAAGTTTTTGATATTTAATCTCTCAGCAGCATCAAGTAAATCAAAATTGGACATGGGAAGGAGACGTTTTGCGTCTAACGAAGTGTCCAGGGAAGTCTTAGACCTTTTCCATACCATGAATAAGGACTTCCTGGCAGTCTTAGACCTTTCCCTTGTTTGGAAGTATTTATTCCTTTTCCTGTTGCTTTCTTTAATGCCATTCCAGCGGCAGTTCCAACAGCACCAAGTGCAGCTGCTTTTGCAACAGCTGGAGCTGCAGCGGCGATAATTCCTGGTATAGCTGCGAGAAGTGGAAATATACCACCCGTCTTGGCAATGTCGCTAATGGCACCCACAGACAGATCAAGTCGTACGCCGGTCTTTGACCGTTTGGCGTCATTGAAGTGCCTGAGTTGACGTTCAGTCAGTGATAGTTTATTTGGACCACCTGAGATCTGTCCTCGTTTCAGTAATATTTTCATTCCCGAATTCTTTTTGAAACTGATTGTAGCTTTTTAATCTGACCAGGTGTCAGAGTAACACTAACATGATGATATGATATTATAATATCATGATCGATTTAATTACATGTTTCGACTGGAGCATCAATGACTCTCATTCATCCACCAACACCTTCAAGCAACATTGTTTTATCTGAGAGTATAACAGCGATTGCTCTGTAACCACCAGGAATAACCGGTGGGCCAGGTATTCTTGGTGGTGATCGTGCTACACGAGCTCGGAAGTGTATATCAACGACAGATTGTCTGAATAAATCTAAATGTTCCAACGAAAAGTGATAGATTGGATACAGCGTTGTAAAATCACGCTGAGATATCTGCAAACCAGAATCAACATTCTGATCACGCCCCATAAATGTCATCAACGATGATAAGCACGTGCTATATGATTGCGATCAAAACTCAGTAATACGTCTTCGGATGGTTCCAGATGCCCATTTATCCTTAAAGAAACTTCACTAACTCCAAGCGTGTCAGATACCATTGGATTTCGTGTTTGTGTGTTATCTCGTGCATTTTCCTGAAATGCGATGAATATATGTCGCGGTGCTGACACTCCCTGCTGTGATGCAATCTGTCATGTAAATAAACCAACAACTTCACTTGTAATACTGTCTGTTGTCATCGTCAACCATGACAATGTTGACTTACCACCTTGATCCATGAAAGAGAGCAACCGTTGTTCTTCGGCGATCGATGGAGTCATTACTGGCATCCACAACGAAAGTTTTGTTAGTCTTACTATGCCTGCACCAACTGCGTTGGGTCGCCAGATTGCATCATTGTCGTTGTCTTTTCTAACAAGCACAATTGTATGCTTGGCTCCGAAATAACCTTTCTGACATGTCTGCAGAATCCAAATATATGCGATAGTGGAACCACAAATGAAAACTCTTCTTCATCATTTAACATTAATCTACGTGCAGCAAATCCTAAGTTGAATTCATCGTTCATTGATAAGACTTCAGTTCCAGCTGCATTCATTGTCACCTTATTGCTTTCTGGATGATCAGTTGTATCCTTCGCAAACGTCATTGATGGACCAGCTAATCTCGAGTAATCATCGCTGCATCTTGCAAGGCCAAGTATCGTTGTGGCAATATCGACGTTTTCCAGATATGATTCAATGTGTCTTCCGTCAATCATGTATGTGGCGCTTTAAAATAACGCCATAATGCTATTGTTAACAAAACCAGATCGATCTAAAATTCCGTATGCTGTACCATCTGCTTGCAAAAGTCTCCCTTCTACTTCAGTGAATGCCTTAGCGGGCAAAAAATATCTGCTTGTATCCTGAACCTGCAATTCGATTTTTCCACGCTGATTTGGCTCTCGTGCGTCATAAGAATAATACTGATAATCACGTACCAATTCATCCTTGAGAACTGGTGCATCTATATCGAGTGCGGGATCAGATACACGCTTGAACATTTTATTATATTTGTTATCGTCTAACACGAAGACCGCTTCCTGCTATCAGACTAGCAGTTATATTTTTTTCTTTTTCTGATAGGGGTACACCAGCCAACTCTCCTAGTTTTTTATTCACAGCTTGATTTATTATTTTACTAACATTTGCAGGCATAACTTCTGTACTGGGTAATTTTACTGGCTGAGGTTTTCGTCGTATTAGTCGTGCTAGTCTATCCTTGATTACTGAGAATGCTTTACCGGCAACATCACCAACAGCACCAATGCCTTTTTCACGAACAACATCAACAGCTTTCATTCCCAGTTGCTTTGCAATCGGTATTGCTTTTGGGGCTATCCTTCTAAATAGACCCTGAACAACATCACCAAGTCCATCTCCGTAGTACGCTTTATATATAGGTAATCGCGAATTTATCACCCTGACCAAGATCGGTCCACGGTGAGCATTATGTATGATCATCTTATTTTCTTGTCACTGATCTAATTGTATACCCTTAATCACTGTGGTAATCATTGACGATTTCATCGATGAGGGCTCGATAAACATTATTATCCATGATACCACCTGTAAATAATCTCTGACAAATATCAGCTGCTTTATTAATGATTTCTGGGGAATTATTGCCGGCTCGTTTTCCACCAATCAAAATGTCTAGTCTGTCCACGTCAGAAATGACGTTATTGGGACAAAGTTTATCGGTCATCGGCAAGTGTGGTTTTTTACGAGTAGTAAGTCCACTTCCTTCGTATTCTTCTTCATCGACATCAGATGGTATGTAATTGTTGTTCCGGAGAGGAGCAGGAGCAGGAGGTGGCTGATATTTTGCTGACTTAGCCTTTCTTTCACTCTTTTTTACAGATCTAGTTTTTACGCCTGATTTTCTCCTTTTTTCTTTTATTTCGTCAAGTTGATACTCCGCTTCGTCCTGTTTTTTTCTTCCTCTCATGTAGTACTCTTGCTTCATATTCCTCTACTTCTGTTTTAAAGATGTTACAATCTTTAGTATCTTTTTTTCTGACCTGTGGAATGTCAACGGCGACGCGATATACATCCTTAATCCAATCGCCGGATTTCGGAGTGTTAACATATTCGGGTTTTACATATTTTTCTCTATCGCGATATCCAAAACGCGGCAATATCAATTACTTGGTTTTTGTCGCTGATAGCGGCAATACCTTCAGGCGTGAATTTATTTATGATGTTAGTTCTAACTTTTGTAGGAGGTTGTGGTTGGTCTTCAGGTTGTGGTTGAGGAGGTTGCCCGGGTGGTGGTTGAGGAGGTTGAAGACGCACAGCAATATCAACAGGCAATGTTTCAAGAGCTTTTTATGTTGCCTCAATTGCTTTAACAATTTTTTTTTGGTTCGACAATTGGTTTAAATAACTGTTCTGCACCTTCTGCAAATTCCACCTGATACTCCTGACGAGCTTGACAGAATCACGGACGGGGAGATATTTCTTATTTGCCTCTAGTCGCTGTCGAGCTAGTTTAGCTGTATGAGATTCCATTATTGATATAATAATGATTTAATTAAGTACACCAACACAGCAGAAGGGAGGGTGACGACATCGAATGAGTGAGCGCGTGAGTAAACAAAGCACGCCATAAAAAACAAAAACACAAAAATCAAAAACTAAAGTAACAAATATAAGCTAACCCAAATAGGAAAATTTCGGGTCGGTTAGAGATTTCGGTTTTGACGTTATTGACGTTTGTATTTTCGTCTCCGTAGGAAACTTTAGTTTTCAGCGTAATCTCTAATTGAAAATTTTGTAGGATCCACCCTCCCTACTGCTGAATGGGAGAAATTAAATTGTTTATGCTGTAGATATAACAAATGGTTTTAGTTAATTAACGGTAATTTGAAAATCAGTTATTACACAATATTTGGAGTAAAGTAAGGGTTGTGGAATTTATCAATGGATATTTTAGGTATAATAGGACATTTTTGTTCTTTGAGTCTTGGCATTGCTTGATCATACGTTGAGTCTTTTCCGACTTTGTCATTATTTGAATATAGAAATAATGAATATCGTTGTTACGTGTTTGAACGGGGTTAAAGAGTGATCAAAGCTTGTAGTGTTGAAGAATGAGAATCTAGTGTTTGAAAACAGATTCAGACATACAGATTAAATTTAACGAAGACAGTATATGAAAAGTAGTACTAACCATGATGGCAGAGTGTGCTTAAAGAAGAAGGAATAAATGTGTATATGATGTGGATAAATATGCAGAGCTGTATGGGAGTAAATTTAAAATTTGTTAAGTGTTATGTATCAGCCGCTTGTTTCTTCGTTTGAAATGTCCAATAAAAACAGTATTTAAGGCATAGTCACTACTATCCTGAAAAAACTCCAGTTGTTTAAACAAAGAGGAATCAATTACAGGAACAAATTATAGGGGACGAAAATAAAATAAAGTATACTGAATTGAAGAAATGGTTAACTAAACAATCCACCTATACGTCGCACAAGTATTTTAGAAAAAAGGGTTCCATCCAGAAGAATCTATTCTGCTCACGTGGCAATCTGATTAAAATAAGATCTCCGTTGTTCAACGTGAAGATCTGATAGGACCGCTACTGGATCATGTTTTGGTGATCTTTGAATTGGTCAATAGAAATGCAGCTTTCAAAAATATGAAAGTGAATCAAATCGTTATGCTCTGCAACCACACTGCTCAGTTTCCCAAATGCGAAGATATAAGGCTTCGTCTGATTGGCTGATAACATTAGCTATTATGGCAATAGCATTAGTCACCAGAACATGACCCCTAAGGGGGCGCTGACCAGTTATTATGTACTAAGGTGAAGTTGTTTGCATTTAAAACATGCACAGTGGAGAGAATGTTGACATACCTCTATGCTACTTTGATGAAATGTGGCTGACATTTCTTTGGATATTATACTTTTGGAAATTGTAAATGATCTCAGCACACTGCTAACTAAAGTGACTGCTTCCTTGTGCTCCAAAAAATCAGCCTGAATTTGTCTAAAGTACACTATCCTTAACAGCTATTGAAGTAGGGAAAATGTAAAAAAGTTATCGGCTGTTTTTTTACAATTTACCTCTGAAGTTCAGGAAGTGAAAATGACCAAGTGGAGCTAGCACTTTTTTTAAATCTGCAATCTGGAGTAAGGCCAAGCTGTATACTCTATAACCCATAATACACCCATCAATCATACACCGAAATAAAGGGAACTAAAGGTGTGAAAAATACAACAATGGTTACAAATATATATTGACAGTAATATCTGGTTCTGAGAGTAAAAATAAACAAAAGACATGACATCTACGATGCGTTTGGAGAAATCTCCAAAGAATAAAGCCTTAAAAGATACATTTTGATGAGGGGAAATCAGTTCTTCAGCAGGAACGTTAAACATTTGCTCAAAAAGGAAACATTAAGTACGCTGTGAACATACCCAGACAAAAAAGTGTAGGTTATGATAAAGGGAACCCTAAGCACTAAAATGTTGAATTATTTCACTCACACAAAAGGTAGAACTTGTATTGATGCTTTATCCAGTTTAATTGATGGAAACAGTAAAAGTCAGCACATATCAATAGACACGATCCCGGTTGAAACGAGAAAGAAAGAAAATGGGTAAAATGAATGGATCAGTCTATTCGGTTATTTGATAACTGCAATATTTGGAACCTCTAAATTTACCATTAAACATAATCTCAATAAACATAATCTCAATATAGAAAACAATATTCAAAGTAATACATTTCAAACTTTGCCGAGGAAATACTCAAAATCAATCAAACAGTCTTATCAATTCATGTTTACAAACTGAACTGGAATTCTCGAGGGAAGAGGTATTTGAAGCCATCTCTGTACGACAAAAAGGATGCAGTATGCAAAGCTGAAAGATCTTGAAGACTATGTGAATGAAAGGCAATTGTATTTACTTGTCAAATGGAAGGGTATAATGAATAATTTAGCAGTTGTGAGTCAGTAGATAACATTATACGGTTAAATAAATGATTGAGTTGTCAAATGTTGCTAGCCGTATCAAGAATAAAAAACTTGTAGTTTTGAAAGATAACTATGTTCTTGACCGTGACAGATGTGGGAAAACAATACATTAGAAAATTAAGTTAACACAAGCACTTCATGCGAATTCGTACTGATAACGAAACCAGAGTGGAAACAACAACATGGTGCAAATGATAAGCATGATAAGCTGACTGCGATATAGACAGTGTCATTACATCACTAAAGAATTAAAAGAGACAACATTCGAGAATGTAAGTGATTCGAATTTCATCACAGAAACAACCGAAAAACAAATACAGTGTTACAGAAGCAGACTGGTCTGCGAGAACAAATGAAATGAAAACTACATAAAACTTATATGATCATTATGACATTTAAATTACTTGAACATTTCATTCAACGAAGATATGGTAGAAACTCAATCAACTACTCGATCAACAATTCATTTTTCCTGGAATGACTTTTACCATGCTGAATTTCAAGCATCCATAAAACCTTAAATCCAAAAGAATTATCCAAAATTGACAAAATCAGTCGCTTTAAAAATAATTTGTATTACATCTTGGTGAAGTAAAACCCAATATATGTTTCATAATTTGCGGATAAAGAAAGTTTGAAGATCTAGTTTACACAGACATCAACACTTTTTGAACGTGAGCTACAGAGAAAACCGAACACACAGTTGTAAAATGTTGCAATTGTCACGGATATAAACTTGTGGAGGAGATGGAGAGATTGTGTAAAATGAACGAGATTAATCTGGTATTGCATTGGGGGAAAGAAACCGTTAGAGTGCAAACTCAACAGAGAAATACACGTGGGTGTGAAGAAACAGTAAATAGAGGAACAGTGTATTTGAACAGGAAATGTCAATCGCACTATAATGTCTGAATTTTAAATAACAAGTTAGCAACACCTAACAATTCATCTTGATAAATGGAGTTCATGTCTAATAAATTGACTTCAGTTTTGTTTTTAAAAAAAACTGACCAGTACCGCATCTTACCCATATCCTGCAAATCATTTTCATCGTTTTAATTTGTGAATTCTAAATTACCATGTAAACATTACAAAATGCATTGAACCTACATCTGTTGCTGCGCTTGCTGGCGGCAGATATAAATGATACAAATATAAACATCGAACTGGTACCGTTGAATACTGGAGGGCATTGCCAATAAATGAAATTAATTAGTTGATCGACTAAATAAGGACGTTTGAAACCAGTGCTTACGGCAGGTCTTGTAAAGGCTCTATCTTGGGCAAACAGGTTCAAAACAGAACACATATTTGGTTGTTTCTTTCAGATGTATTACACACTGCTAAAAGTCTATTCGGGCTTTGGGACGGCAAGGTCACGACACAAATGAAAGCATCCTGGTCAAATTCCAACACTACTTAACAGAATCAAACTGAAATTTTCCAGCGCACAGACGATGTAGGCTACATCGTCTGTGTATAAATACCTCACCGTAAAGTGATATCTTCACATTACGGAAAGTCTTGTCAGTAAAGCAGTCTACGTAGGGACTTGCACATCTTCAGTTGTAGAGGTATGTAAGTTATTTATTAATTTCTTATGTATATTATTTCTTTTGTATATTGTAAGTTACAGCTATTGTACTACTACGTTTATTTTTGTACATTTTCTATGTAGCTTTGGCTTGCATGGTATAATGCAATACTTTCTATTCTTGTTTGTGACTTAGCAAGAGATTTACATTAACAATATAACGTTGCATTTTATTAAGAAACGTTTAGTACCATAGGAATCTTATCGGGCACGGGTTCACTTCTGAACCTGTTTATTGTTTTGTACTATTGTATCGATAACCTACCGTATATAACGTCATTACGTTTTATCCTATATGCCGTGTCATAAGTAGTATACGGTGTTAGATGTGATTTCAGCTGACCAGAGTGATCAGAGTGATCCATGGTGATCGTGGTCGACGTGGTACCAGCTATAGAGCTAACCATAGAAATTAACCACAGCAGCCGTAGAGCTGAGTGAACAGTGTTGCTGGTCGAGTAGAAAATGAATGGGCGTTGCAGACCGGATTGGAGGACGCTGATTGCTTGATTGTCCAAGGAATTGAATGGTGGTCGGTGACTACCTATATTGATACTTGCTTGATTGACCGGTGTGACTGGTAGCCAAGTGTGATATTGACGGGAGTGTTTTGTGTTACTCCATGCATGTAATCTTTTAGCCGTGGGCTAATTTTGGGATTTTGTTATACCCATTGTTTGGGAGTGTATAAGATATTTTTGTATGATATCTCTCCAATCAATTCATCATTTTACTATCTGAGTAAAACAATGTCTCATTTTTCACTAGTTGAGTGAATACATCATTTTTACTATTGAGTAAAACACCCATTATTTTCATCGTGTGAAATTGCTGTGATTTCTTCACCTTTGTCCTTGTACTGTGTAAGGTCATTCATTTGTATTTATATTTGTTGCATTTTTAGGTTCGTGCTTATTATGTTAATTTGTCCAATATTTGGATCTTACACACGCACGTATTAATCAATATTCTTTCTCATTCAAATCATACATCAATAAACATTGTATTTGTATCACCATCAAAAGTGTTCTGTTGTAAATCCGAAATCCCAACTCGGTTATCTTGTTTGTGCTAATATAATCTTTATGTTACCGAGTGACATGGGTAATATCGATGGAATGACAGACATTTTTCAGAATCAATGACCCGTATAAAATGGCTTTAAACCATTCTATTAATAACGATATAGCAACGATAGATACTCTAATGATTGATAAATAATTTGTGAGAGAATTGCAGAGGATAAAAAGAATATTAAATGGGTACAACTTATAAAGCGAAGAAAGAAGAAGAAGAAGAAGACGACGACGACGATGATAATGATGATGATGATGATGATGATGATGATGATGATATTTCTATGTATCAAGGCTTGTCCGGCTTCGTTGTCGTTCTCTCAAAACACATTGGCATTGGTAACAAGTTTCATGTGATCAAAGACATTCCTACTATTAAGTTTGTTAGTTTTATCTCCCAGCACAAGTTATATCTAAAGCGATGATATGTGGCAATCACGAATTTTGGACAAAGATCAATGTAAAATGCCAAAACTAATATCGACCATGAAATAAACAATCATTTAGTTTTATTCGAAAGGGTCTGCGTGATTCTGTTGTTTATTTTTCAAAAATATATTGAAACTTCTAACTGTTCTAATTGCTTCTTTGATACATTTGAGCAAATAATTAGGTTACACACTAGTAACGCAGTAGCAATTGCTTCTGTTGTCACACACTTTTCTTTGAATCTTACGGGAAGTTTGCTATTGGTCATTTTTTAAAAATATTTTCCATGTTGGACTTGTAAATATTTTAAAATTGTTTGATATTTTTAACCAGTTCTGCCCTCATAATTTTTACTTTAACTTGTTTATTATGTGACACATTTTGTTTACTATCATTTTTCTTTCTCGGTTTTTTCTTCAGTTCTCTCTGTTTGTCATGATATTCGAGTTTTATTTACAAGTTTCTGTTTTGAACCCCCAATTACAATAGATTGGTCATATCCTATCATCACTCTTTCTTCTTGTGTGAAACATAAGACAATTTGTACTGATTTAGTTCTGGCTTTCTCACTTGCATGCATAATACGAAAACGTTCGTTTATTTTATGGTTTATTTCCCCCAGTTCTTTCAATTGCTACACTACGGTAATTCGCTTGCACGATTAACAATTGTATCCAATAATGGTATACATCCAGTATCTTGAACCGGTTGCCATTGTACTAAAACAGCAGGTTCAATCGGATATTTACGTTGCACATATTCTGTGTTTCTATGTTTTTTTAAGGAAATATTCTGTGTCTCTACGTTCTTTTAACCGTATCGAAGTGGATCTAATATGGTGGTAATATGATATGTTTGATAAATTCTCCGACTTGTCGCCTTAATAAACTAATTAATAAAATCTCTGTACATAGATTTTGACTGCTCTTTACAAGATTACCATATCTTCTTCTGGATTATGCTATTCAGCTTTACGATCGCCATGCACGTGTCTTGCTTATTGTGTTACAATATCTTGCTTACAAGATCACCAGAATTTCTTAATAGTTCCTTCGTACTGATTTTATTTTTTTATTACTCAAACATTATATACTATAATTTCATCACAACCACTAGCAAGCTTGCTAGTATCATCAAGTTATGTTTGGATTTGTGCGGCTATTACGTTATCATCTTTATATTCAAGATTTTCAAATTCTTTGATTTTAAAATCTTCACCACCTTCAGCTATATTTTGGGTTATTTAAAAAGAGAAGAAATAAATAAGTCACAGCAATAAAAAGAATTATGATTCACCTCAAGTGGTGAAAATAATAGCCAAATTTATCCAGGAATTGACGAAAACGAGCAGGAAATGAAAATAGCAATTGCTAATGGAACATACCAAGAAATAACCAGTGAAACTTAACTGAAGTAGACTTGAAAATAATGGATGAGAAACAAATAGAAAAGATGTACGAAATTTTCGCATATATGCTAGAAATACTCAAAGGTCGAAATCAGTGTCAGATTTTGTAATTTTTTGTGTGACGCCGTTGATTAGCAGATTTCGTCTGATAGAACTGAAATTTAACAACATAACATCAAACAGAATTAGATACTTCACCGGAATTTTTCTCTGTCTGCAGTGAGTGCGAGTTTTTTAAATTTAAACATGTAGATTCCAAGAAGATAAAAGAAGGAAAGTTTGAAATAGAAAATGTTGAAAATCAGTGACAAATAAAAGTAGCATGGCGTATTATGACACTACATAAAAGCATCTGAAAATTAGAATTGCACTAAAGCAGAGTTTCGCTTGGCAACACCGAGACCATCTCTGAAAATTACTATGCAATGGGAGTTCTGTTCTTGTTGCTACAGTAATTTCCATTACAGGAGTAGCTGATAACCATAGAAACAAGCTTTATTGGACAATATTGATATTCTCAATGACGAACTTAGCGATCTTAAATGACTCAGTGTTGTGTTCTATTTTTCTTTTTGTTTGTTTGTTTGTTTTGTTTTGGGGGGTATTTTTTTGTTTGATTTCTTTTTTTTTTTTTTTTTTTTTTTTGGCCGTCATGTATTCGTCCAGTTGACAAATCTACACTTTTGCTCAGAATCAGATAAATCAAACGATGTACATGAGATAACGCGATTGATGTCTAGGTCATCTTTAATGTCACCTTTTTAAAAATTTTCTTCATAATTATGATATACAGTGGTTTTCATCATTGTAGTACATTTGTCTAAAATACTTGTTATAATGTGTTCTGTTTTTAGCTGTCAATTTCTCGTGCAATTTTTGTTTTATCTCTCCATATTTATATGCTCTTTCCTACATTTTCTGCAATAATCATCTGTGTTAAACTCACTTACTCTTTTTCTTCTTGACACTTTTAGCATGTCTTGAAGTCCATCCATTTCTTTATTCAAATTGATTTCATTTTTTTTAATACGCAAAGTAACATCATACGCCATTCATATATATGTTTATCTACTAGTATCTTACAACTTTCTTTGAAAAATAAATAGAAGATGGTGAAGATAAAAGCATGGTTTCCAAACAAACTGAAAAACTTCACAAAGGACAAATAGTCCACGTCAGTTTCATCTGCGAAGACAACTGGTAAAATGAATACAAGAAATCAAAAAGCAAAAGACTAACATTGAAAGAAGAATAATAGTCCGGAAAGTCACAATTACATTCCATACAAGAAATGATATAATCTCAAACAAAACGCTCGATTATTTGATAGATGGTGGTGTACTTGTTTTAAGTATCCCGTTCATTAGATTCTTTGGCGCCGTCGTGCCTTGGATATAAAGAACATACAATGGCAAACGGTGTTGGACTTAATGATGAGTCAAAACATATTAACAAAGCCTGTGCGAAGTACAAGAACATGATAAACCGATGCTAGTATTTTACAACGGTGTTGTACCTATGGAAATGACTTGCTGTTTTGAACAGCATGGTTACTCCTCCACTACGGCGAACCCTTACGAAGTACAATCCAGTGCCAGAAACGCTTTAGCTAATCTATTGACTGACCGGTTTACGTTAATAAATAACAACATTTCCACAGTAACAATTTTTGTTTAGTCGATTATGTTTACCATGCAATACCTAAATCCTTCTTCATAGGTTGATACATATTGCTTTTGGAAAAAGCTATTTAAAATGCCAATAATTCCAGTAGCAAACATATGCAATGACGAAATTTGCAAAACTAATCGTTCCATTTTCAGTTAGCTAGTTCACAATTGACTACGTAATAGACCATATACTTTTACCAGACAATAAAATCAACACCGTACAATTTAGTGTAAATCATGCTAACATTTTCCGGTAATAAACAGCATCATGGTCAGAAGAATCAAATATTAATTGTCAGCTTGTCAACACAATTTACGCGAAATTAAATTTTGCTCATCCTGTTACCTACAACATACTTTTAAAGGCTATTGAGGTTTACAATTGACCCATCATCAATTTTAAAGTTTTCATTCCACTGTCTTTTGCCCAATTTACAATTGCTGTACGACTGAGTTGAGTCAAAGGGCAACGCAATATATCTGAAAAAGTTATAGATATAAAAAGTATTGTTCAAAGATATTGAGCATGGGATAAATACAAAATACTTCGGAAATGTTTGAAATGGATTTAGGCAAAATTGGAAACGGTTTCATCTGGTGTGTGTATTTCAACATATGTGCTTATCCGGAATATCTACTTCTGTAGTGTTAACATTAAAAATGACAGGATTTAGCAGTTATAGGAACTGTTGCAGAGTTCATAAATCAAAGATCATGGCAAGATTTTAGAACAGACTGAAATAGTCACATCTGCCATTTCTAAGTTAAACAGAATCGATGAAGTTGTTGCGAAGCAACAAGACTCGCCGTAAAGTGACGAAGTGATCAGCAAAGCAATCTGTCAACAACGAACTCAGCGATGAGTTCATTTTCATCGTTAACGTCAATGTGTACAAGGCATGTAAAAGAAATCAGGAAAAATGAAGAGAAGAAACTGAAACAAAAAATTTTTAGGAAAAAGACATAAAAACAATCCTATAAAAATGAACGGCTCAAGTCATAGCGGCTTTATTTCTATGGACTCACTTCCTAAGGAAAGAAGCTATCTTGTCTATCAAATGTGATAACAGAAATGGAAGACTATCCATTTGGTTGTAAAGAATAGATTTTATTGTTGGATATTACAACATATCAAGTTAACAATAGAAATGGAAGACTGTCCATTTGGTTGTAAAGAATAGATTTTATTGTTGGATATTACAACATATCAAGTTAACAACAGAAATGGAAGACTGCCCATTTGGTTGTAAAGAATAGATTTTATTGTTGGATATTACAACATATCAAGTTAACAACAGAAATGGAAGACTGCCCATTTGGTTGTAAAGAATAGATTTTATTGTTGGATAGTACAACATATCAAGTTAACAACAGAAATGGAAGACTGCCCATTTGGTTGTAAAGAATAGATTTTATTGTTGGATATTACAACATATCAAGTTAACAACAGAAATGGAAGACTGCCCATTTGGTTGTAAAGAATAGATTTTATTGTTGGATATTACAACATATCAAGTTAACAACAGAAATGAAAAGAATGAAACAATGGCTCTTTGAATTCCTCATGGCAATTACAATCTCGACATGTAAATCAATAAAGATAAAGCGGGAATGATAACAAAGTATGACGACGAAAACAGTATTCATGTTGAATGTAACATACATGCTTCTAAAGTTTTAATTACTCCGAGTAACAATTAGACTGTATGCGTAGCTATCTACAATGTTAAATTATTAGGATTATAAAGGAAAATAGCTATGCAAGCATCTAATGATTTAGATAGGTTTTGTGTTTGTTTGTTTTTTTTTAAATCGAAAATCCTTACATTTTCCTTGATCAAATCAATCACACCAACACTTATTTTAATGGCTATTATTCATGTTCTCATGCGTCTTTGCTAGTTTTAAATGTTTTTCAAGGAGACTTTAATTCATAACATGTTAATGGTTATTGCATACTCTTGCAATGGGAGACAATTAACAGATTTAATATCAGCATAAGAGATGATGATAAAAGAGTGATAGATTTTCTAAGTATGCACGAAACCGGAGCTTTCCATGATAAGTTTATACTTTGTTTGTAGAGATAATTCTTAGAGATGACAGTGCACCTAAAAACCATTTAAAACAATACACAGTGACTTAGAAGCTCAAGACATTTTCACAACGAGAGTCAAAACTTTATCTACCAATATTCAAGGCTACATTCTGTAAGAGAAAGAGAAGATGATTCACCTAAAGTTATGCAATATTTACAACTGATCTAACAATGGATAGACAGCTAGATAGAAGCCTTGGAGAGAAACATCGAGAAAATTAAAACACCCCTGGAAAATTATATCACTTTAAAACATCAACTTTAATACTTAAAGAGAAATGCTAACAAAGAAATCAAACAAAGAGATTAAAAAGCGGATGAATTATTGCAGCACAAAACTAAGCAACAAGTAACTGCTTATTCATTGTCCAAGACGCCAAATGCTTTAAGCCAAAGTGGTAGATGTGATTGAAAATAAAAGAATGTGAATTATAGCACAGTTATATCAATGAAAACAACCTATGATCTAGAGATTTCAGATTTAAGTGGCACAATCAAGACGATTAAAAGGTGCAACAGTCAATAAGTTTTGTCAGAAATTATACGATGAGTTGAGGAAACCAAAACAGATACAAAAGAGAGGAAAAGTGGTCGATAATATTGGAGTGGTTCAGGGTAGCATGTATGTAATTAAAAAAAAAAAAAGATGAATGTCTCAAAAAAGACTTAACAGATTGCTTAAATATTGCCTCGTCATGCTCTATCAATTTTATCTTGTCGCATATGTCTGAGTAGTATTCATGATTTGATTCGGCATGCCTATGTAGGGTCATTCTAATTCAACACTGGGAATACGGTATAATCTGTCAAATCATTATAATGCCACCTCTAATTCCACACCGGGAACACGGTATAATCTGTCAAAAGTTCTGATTCAACACCAGATATCTTTAACTTGGTGCTATATCAAACTTTGTAGTCTTTCATACTGACTTTTCCAAATTCTTCGAAGATGTCACGAAGTGGCAGCATATAGTTCTTTACTTAATAGTTCTGAAGGGCATCTAATATTTTAAGGATGAAGTTTAACTTCACAACATGTACACACCGGTAATCTTCATTTGATATGCTCGAATTAGAGACTTGAATAAAACTATTATTTTGATGGTGTAGGTCTTTCTTCAAATCGTTCTAAGCTATCTGTGTATTCGTACGTGTAGACACTCTTTCTCAAAAGTATAGGATGCATGTTTTCAAAATGTTTCACTGTCTCGACGAGCTTGTCTTAATTTAAATATTAAGCCAGGTGTTCTAAAGATTGGCCCAAAACAATCCCTTTTAACTATTATTTCTTAGAAGCTTTGCTGTACGCGCTCCAGGTGCGACCATACTTTCCAAACCGATCATCTACGAAGTCCTTGCTTAACGAAATACGTTTTTTATGTCAATATTCGGTATTATTTTTACCTCATTCCTCAGAACAGTTTTCACAAGTATTTTGATGAGCGTCATTACGGAAGAAATTAAGAATGAATAGTGAGATATAGCTTAGGTAGCTCAAATCAGTCTCTGTAAGGAGCACCGCTATATGTAACATGTGAGATAAACGTTCAGTGACACCATCTATTTAACCGCTGTGGAATATGTTCATATATCTTGTTCTTTGGTAAAATTATATGTGTTCAGTTTAGCTAAATTTTTAAAAGAATAGATATCAGATGACATGTTTATTTAGGTATGGCAAAAAGTAATAAAATAATTCAAACAAATTTTGACTGTTACCACTATAAATATGGTAATTTTTATCAAATTTCACCGCCTGTTGGTATAAAGCAGGTTTGCATTTTCTCAGCGTGATATATAAAGTATCGTGTATTAAAGTATCTATGTTCGTGTTCTGGTAAAACAGTGATGTATTAATTCCACACTGTATAATGGAGTTCATGTCTGTTCGTGCAAGCTGTACGTGACAGAGCTGGGTTTAATTTCTTCCCACACCCCAGTCAAGTATCACTTGACCTAGCGCACACACACACACACACACACACACACACACACACACACACAAAAGCACGCACGCGCACACACGGACACACACAAACACATACATGCATGCATGCATACATACATACATACATACATACATACATACATATTGTTTATATGCATAATAGTTCATTTTCTGTAATTCCGTTCCGTTCTACAAAATAGTAATATCTTCCTACTTTTAATGTAAGATATGAAATTCCAAAAATGGTTCATTAAATACTACAGTTAAGAAACCTTCAAACGTAGTGACATTCAGATAAAGTTATTTAAACACACACACACACACACACACACACACACACACACACACACAGTTTTTAAAGGTTTTCTTTTTGAAGGTTTTCCAATTTTAGTAGCTACAGTTATCTTTGATGGCGGATCGGCATCAGTTGTACAAACTTAAGAGCTTTCCATGCCAGGATGCTTTCAGACCAGTTTGGTAATTTTTTTAAATTTTGTTAGAAAGATTCGTTTAAAGGAATTCAATTTTTAGTAATGAAGGTCAATCTGATTGTGAATCGGTGTGATTTGTATCAATTTCATAGCTCTTTAGATGTATCTCTTTCTATCTATCAAGTGGAGCAATTGTCTGCTGACTGGTATATGACATAAACGGATATAAACGTTTTTCTTTTTAGCTAAAATGGCAACCATATTTGATTGGGAATCATATCATTTGTAAAACTTGCAATGTCATTCATGTCAAAATGCTTTCAGTAAAATTTGGTAAAATTTTTATTAGTCGTAGTGCAGAAAAAGTCGTTCAAAAGTTTATCCATTGTTAGTATCAGCGACCATATTTGACCGCAGACCGGCATCATTTTTATAAATTTGCAAGCTCGTAATGCCAGGATGCATTTACTAAATTTTGTCAAGTTTTGTTTAGCGGTTTTAAGAAACGTTTTAAACTAACAGCGGTCATAGTTAATGGCGGTTTGGCAGATTCCTACAAATATAATATAACTTTATTCGAGGATGTTTTCTGTCTATTCAAGTGACATTATATCGGAGCAGAAGTCGTTTAAAGGTTTTCTACTTTTAGTAACGATAGCCATATTTGATGGCAAATCGGTATCATTTGTAAAAAAAAAAAAAGTATGAAGGCCCTTAATGTGAAGATGTTCTCTGTCAGGTTTGGTTGAAAATGGTCCTGAGGTCTTTGAGAACAAGTTGTAAATAGCAAAGATCGATGGACGCACGATCGACAGCAAACGACACACGACGGACGAAGGGCCAGAACACAAGCATCTCTTGGACTTCCGTCCAAGTGAGCTAAAAATATCGCGTCAATGTTCTTCTACATATTGTTAAAAATTCAGAATTTAATGTTTGAAGAATTATATCGTATGAAACTTGAGTGAACATCAAGTGAGAGTGTTTACGCAGAGATACGAATAATAATAATAATAATAATAACAATAATAACAATAATAATAATGTGGACTTAGTACAGCGCTTAATCTATAGAAGCTTTAAGCGTTTTACAATATTATCTAACACATATACAACGACAAGATTGCAAATGCAATCACAATGAAATTACAAACAAAAAACATGCTGACAATAATTAAGGAAGTAAACGTTATATTAGGTCTTTAAGTCTATTCTTATAGTCGAAAAGGTGTTTGAAGAGCGCTCGTGAATGAGATCACAGTGTCTTTGTGTCTAATATCCATGGGCAAGTTGTTCCACGTAGCCGAGAATTGGCAAGCAAAAGAACGATGTCGATATGACTTCGTTTTAACAGTGGGAACAATGAGAATGCGAGTATCGGAAGAGAAGCGTAAGTTTCTAGATGGGGTATACACATGGGTCAGATAGATATATTGGACTGAGCCAGTCAACGAAATGTAGCATAATGAACAGGTTTTGTGCTTGATTCTGCATCGAACAGGTAGCCAGTGGAGGTTACAGATCGGAGAAGGGTGTAGGTGTGCTCAATTCGTCGTTCTCTAAGTATAATCCGAGCAGCTGTGTTTTGAACGTTGTGAAGTTTCTGTAGTAGATGCTGAGACGAACCAGACAGAAGTGAATTACAATAGTCCAGTCTTGAAAACACTATGGAACACGCGTGTTTTATTGGCATCAGCCGAAATAAAATTGCGAATGGAGCTGATGCCTCTCAGCTCCAGATATGCAGTCTTGCACATGTTCATGACATGTTGGTGTAATAATAGAGTACAGTCGAGAGTGAGACATAAGTTTTGTACTGACTGTGTAAATTAATGTTCGTATTGCTGATACTTATTGTTTGAAGTAAAGATGAGAAAGTCTTTGCTTGGAGATCAGGGTGGCTTTAGTTTTGTCATCATTCATTTGCAGCTTGTTAGATGTCATCCATGACTTCACATCGGAAATGATCCTCTCCAAGCCTTGAATGGTTGCCTCAGCTTCATTTGAGCAGCTAGATTTGTATATTTGAGTGTCATCAAGGTACAATTGATGAGACACTGGATGTCGATCTATGCCACTTGAGAGTAGCTGAGTGTATATAATGAAGAGAACAGAGCCGAGAAATGAGCCTTGTGGAACACCAAAACGTAGATCAAATGGGCTGGAATGTTTTCCATTTACGGATACAATTTGTGTAATATTAAGTAAGCAGGACTTGCTTGAACTATAGTAACGCCGTATCGAGAATATCAAATACATGCTGGAGATGGTGAAGTAATATAGCATGGTTTATTGTGTCAAATGACGCAGACAAGTCAAGGAGGGTGAGGACAGTAATATTTCCACTATCCAAAGTAGAGAGAAGGTCGTTAACGACTATCAGAAAGGTAGCTTCTGTACGGATAAATATATAATTCGAATACTACTGATAAATATGTAACGCGAATACTACTGATAAATATGTAACGCGAATATCACTGATAAATATGTAACGCGAATGTGCGTTAAAGTTGTCTATGTAACAGAATAAGACAAAAACTTGGAAAGAAAAAGAAACACTTGCAAACGGAAGATACAGATGGTCTTACATGTGTGCTCAGTTCTAACGACAGTTACGAAACGAGACGAACACTTGCAGTCGTTTGCAATCCTTGGCTAACAAAAGGTTTAAAATTTCATTTGAAATGAGCACAGTTGTAAGATTCTATTTATAACACCAAAATACTGATGTTATTTGATCAAACCAAAGAATGGTGTAATGAAATGACTTTGCTGTGCATTCGAACGTCTCGGTCATTACGCCTTTCCTTTGCATGACGTTATAATGTCATTGTGGTTTCGTGTGTTATTACACGTGTTACATATATGAAAGTTACGACATAGTAACAAAATAACAGACTTTTCATGGGATAAATAAGTGACAAGAAGCGAAAGTGATTCATTTCATTCATTTATGACATGAAGAACTACGTGTAACTTTTAAATACATTACTTATTTGTTGACTAGATTGCAATCCCAGGACAGTCTTAAACGATCTTAAACGAATCAAAGTAGCTTATGAAAAATATTAATTAAAACAGAAAGCAGTTTCTACGAATATTTTCTTTCTAACAAGAAAAAGATGTCTCGTGAAACATTTATATCCATACAAACAATTATAGCACATAACATGCAGCGACGGCAGGCGATTTATTTCCTTTTTTACATCCTATTTGCTGGGATTTATTTACCGTTTTGTTTTAAAACATATTTGACTTTGCTTTTATCTCGTAAATGAATTAAGCAGTTTCAACTAATAGAACGATTGTTTTCAGAGATTGATTCCGTTTCATAAGAATGCTATGTTGCACTGTTATAGTTAGTTGTGTGACGTAGTCCTGTTTGTTATTAAATTTGTTGCAAATCTCCAGTAATTGCTGTAAGGTCAGCTAGGCCATCGACAGCTAATACGAATCACGTGTTCTTCTTAGGAGAGATAAGGACATAAGTCATTTGTTGCCTTGAAAATATGTGTCCTGGGCATAGTAATATTTGACGAAAACGTTCCTACCAAGGAGGTAATAATAATAATAATAATAATAATAATAATAATAATACATGAAGAAATGTTTGTCTTTTTTCTGCTTTTTGCAATTACATTGTTCAGTCCATAGCTTTGGATGCAATTACACTTTTCTTCACAGTTAACAAATGCCCTTGAAGAATTAAAGTATTGTGTTTGTCACATGTTCACCAAATAACTTGTAACCATACAAGTGTCATCAAGTATCATAATTTCCTCTCTCTCTCTCTCTCTCTCTCTCTCTCTCTCTCTCTCTCTCTCTCTCATTTATTTACGTAATACAATTTTTGGTAACGTCTTTATGCGACTGAAAAACGCGTACAATTATCGTTGACTGGACAGATGGATAAATAAGTGGTATGGTTCTCATAAAATGCACTAGTTTTATTGCATCATTTGCACGCTCATGACAAATAAGTTTTCCATACATGCATAATATAATTAACATTTATGCATTAAAGCAAATACAGGGTACGTAAAGTTTCAAACGCTCAATCACACTAGAAAATGACACCTGATCATTGATAATCGACAAATGGTCATCTTCGACAGAAAATTATTCAGTACGGCATACGTATTAAAACAGTCTAGTTACATTACCTTTGTCCTTGCAAGGTTCAATTACAATAGATAAATATGACATTAATTTGTTTCTGACATTTAACCTGCGGTCTACGAATGGATTTTGTAAATTCGACCTTTCAGATTTGTTTCTCACGGCCTATCTGATAATTTTGGCGATGCTTATCACATAAAACGGTAATAATAATACCAAAATATCACCTAGATTTAAATTCCATTAAAACTTGTCAAAATAAAAACACGTTTGTCAGTACATGCATTTTCTTTTAATTTAAGTATTGGAAATAGATTCGTACTCAATTCTGATTAGTCGTTACTGCTAAAGGTGTGAACTCAAACTCCTTCAAATTGTCATGCATACACTTTTATAAATTTATTGTTTGTATTATTAGATTACATCTTTCTTCAATACCAATTTATTACATATTTTCCTGACAACAAAAGAAAATCGTTTCTATCTTAGTTTAATATATCCAAATTTCTCCCTTTGCTCTTTAAAATCTATGTGTATTCCATCATCTAGAATAAGTGAATGTTAAAGATAAATTAATACAAAATACAATACATATTAGTGAGATGGACTTTTTCAAATTGTAATATTTCCCATGCCTTATTCATATCTATGCGAAATTTCCTAATGCCTCCTACATTATAAAGTGTGGTGCTCAAGTTAGGCTTTTCTCTGATAATTCAAGAGTTACATCCCTTGCTTCCCTGTATGAAATAGCTCTGTTGTCAAATGTATACGAATGTGTCACAAGCAGTGCATCAACTCAGTAGCAATGAGGCAAGACTTTTCTTGCATCAATGATTGTTTTATATAAAACTTCGGCCGTTCTGTGTGTGCTGGATTATTAGGAAGGAAGGAAGGAATAGTTGTTTAATGTACATGTGTACACAAAAAGAATCAGCTGTTTAATTATTTGTTTACATCAATTAATTTTGTTTAAAATTATATTTTAAAATTTTTAGTTTTCCATGTCAGTAAATATACTTTTTCAAGGGCCAGAAAGACGGAAAATAGGATGAATTTCAATTATTCGACGCTTCTTTTTCGCCAACGGAGTTCATTTACATGCAATCACTAATAATGAAAGTACATGACCCAGCCCTTTTTCTTCATCTTTTAAGTAGCACTAGTAGTACCAGCAACAGTATAAGTAATACTAGTAGTACCAGCAACAGTATAAGTAATACTAGTAGTACCTGCAACAGTATAAGTAATACTAGTAGTAGCATCAGGAGTATAAGTAATACTAGTAATAGCATCAGGAGTATAAGTAATACCAGTAGCAGCAACAGTATAAGTAATACTAGTAGTTGCAGCAGCAGTATAAGTAATACTAGTAGTAGCAGCAACAGTATAAGTAATACTAGTAGTAGCAGCAGCAGTATAATGTCAGTAGTAGCTGCAGCAGTATACGTAATACTAGTAGTTCCACCACCATCAGTGTACATAATATTAGTAGTACAAAAACAGCAGAAGTGTACGTAATACTGGTAGTACCAGCAGCAGCAACAGTGTTCGTAATAATACTAGCAAACCACTACCAAAAGCATACATAATAGTAGTAGTATAAATAGGAGCAACAATGTACATACTACTAGTAGTACCGCCATCAGAAGAGGAATATAATACTAGTAGGACCGCCATCAGAAGAGGAATATAATACTAGTAGGACCGCCATCAGAAGAGGTATGCGTAATACTAGTAGTACCACCATCAGAAGAAGTATGCGTAATACTAGTAGTCCCACCACCACCAGCATACATAATAAAATTAGTAGAAAAACAGCAGAAGTGTACGTAGTACTAGTAGTACCAGCAGCAGCAACAGTGTTCCTAATACTATTAGCACCACCACTACCAACATCATACATAATAGTAGTAGTATAAATAGGAGCAACACTGTACATACTACTAGTAGTGCCGCCATCAGAAGAGGAATATAATACTAGTAGGACCGCCATCAGAAGAGGTATGCGTAATACTAGTAGTACTACCAGCAGCAACAATATACGTAATACTTTTGGTACCACGATCAACATCATTATGCGTAATGCTATTAGCACCACCACCACCAGTGTATGTAGGATAGAGTGTAGTTAATATCATTACATATTAGTAGTAGTGTTATCGTTGTTGCTGTTTCTACCTGTCCAGTCAAAAGTGTGTTTTCCGATGATTTGTGGATTTTTATGTTATGGTCTTCAGTGTTGTTGATGCTGTACTGGTGTATAGATCCGTAAAAATTGTGTTAAGGAACCCTCTCTCTCTCTCTCTCTCTCTCTCTCTCTCTCTCTCTCTCTCTCCTGGTGTATAGATCCACAAAAATTGTGTTAAGGAAACCTCTCTCTCTCTCTCTCTCTCTCTCTCTCTCTCTCTCTATATATATATATATATATATATATATATATATATATATATATACTTTCCATGTAAATGACTTTCATCTTGAATCATCTTGAATATCATATGAATTTGGACACTACTTTGAAAGACAGACAAACAAACATAGGTTAAATTTATCAAACCAACGACTGAGCTTTAAATGGTTAATTCCCACGGCTTACTTGCTCCTACTGGGAGCAATGTATACTCAACCCTCGTGCATGTTCTGCATGCTGGTGAGGATATCTGTTGTCTATCATAATACTAAGGGAGCACAGACGGGCCAAAGAAAACTGGTTAAAACGTTGATAGGTTTTTGCTGGATATGTGTTTTACTGCATTCTTTAAATACACAGCTGCTTTAGCAGTATGCATGTCTACATCTTTGCTGTTGTTGCTGCTGCTGATAATCTCAACGACTATGATGATGATCACAATTGTAATGTTGTCGTCATCGTTGTTGTATCTGTGGTAGTAGCTAAATGAATAATGGGGTTACTGGGGCACTTTTCATTAGAAATGTATTTCTGTTTATTTGTTTTTAAAGTATGCGGGTTCTTATAATGTAGTGAAGGTGGTAGTAGTAGTAATAATACTAACAATTCGCAACAATAGCAACTGTTGTTGTTGACGTTGCTGTTGTTGCTACTGTTGTTTGTTGTCGTTGTAAAAGTAACGGCAGCAGCAATACTAAGTAGAATCTCTCTCTCTCTCTCTCTCTCTCTCTCTCTCTCTCTCTCTCTCTCTCTCTCTCAATCAGTCAATCAATCAACAGTTCCTTATCTTATCAAATTACATATGACAACATCAGCTGACGTAGAAGGTAGTGGCTGCAGCGGTAGCAGCGGCTTATGTTTAAGATTAGTTGTTTCAAGAAAAATTAAATCACACGGTTCTAATCTCATACATTAACCACGTGGGAAACACTGGGTGTAGGGCCATTTCAGGTCATTGGTTGCTGATACGGCTTCTACATCCACACCAGGAAAATGTAGTCGATAACTGACTCTACTAAATGTATAGGGTCTTGCCTTATTAATCACATACGCTGTAATTGACACAAGCTTTATGAAAAAAGTGGGGGTTTTAATTTCTAGTGAGAGATAAGTATGACCTTTACTGAAAACATTTTATTTAATTTTTATTAAATGTTTGACCATCTGGTATTATAAATATGAGTGTCTAAAACTTTTGTTTAGGTGGTTGTTCTTTCGCGTCACAAAATATTTTCATGATTTTATATCATCAGCTAAGTGTTATCAGTCGCTCTTTGATGGCTTCTTGATTGAAACTTTAAAGCGAATGATTTTATTAATTCATCTATACTCTGTCCTCGTAATGAGTTAATGAATGCAAAGAAATAAAATTCGGAAAGAATATATGACTATAATATACAAAGACAATCCTTAAATTGAGTTTCATCTGGCTGCCTATGGGGGAAATTCGAGAAAACTCGGCCTGGAGTTATAATACATAAATACATTTACAAATTCACATTTCACTAGATGTGTAGCTACATAGATGGATGGATGGAGGGAGGGAGGGAGGGATGTAGAATTGTTAGTAAATCAAGAACACTTGCACTGCTGCAAATTTGCTTGCATAATCATAAAAATTAGTCAATATTATTAATCAATTTTACCAATATGAATGGTGACAATATTTTATCTCTTCACACACACATACATACATACATACATGCATACATGCATATATACATACATGTTACTTTTGAAAGGATAATTATAGCAAGGTTGTTTAGATTTTCTAATAAAATAAAAGATAATTTTATTGATTTGACGTATGCAAAAAGTGCATATTCGGTACAAAACATAACTCATATACGATGCATTGTTGCACAAATGAATGAATAGATGAATGAATAATGGGGATACAAACCTGTGTACACAAAAATCCTGAGAGAGAGAGAGAGAGAGAGAGAGAGAGAGAGAGAGAGAGTAGTAGTAGTAGTAGTAGTAGTAGTTTATGCTCTTTCAAGAATCAAAACATGTATTTCACTGGATGCGATCAGAAAATCATTTCTCATCAAGGTCATGTGACCCATTTAAATGCCTATTTCCCCTTTGCATACCCTGATGCCAAGGTTAACTAATATACAATAAGTGTTGTAATTTGGAAATTCGTTCAACGCAAATAAAGAAAACATAAATTTTATTTTCCTCATAAACTCTTTCAATTTCATAACTATTTGTATTTCTGTGGCTTGCTGATTGGCATGTTTCGGGATAGGTCACTAACGATGCAAAGATCTGCAATCTAAACAACATTTGGGCGTTTTGTTTATCCACAGTTTATCAAAACAGCCTTCTTGGCTAGTTTGTACAGCAAGCATAAAATTTCACCGATACGTTGGAGTTTAATGATGTTTCTTGCACTCAATTTGCATGTAAGCAATTTTAGACATGTGCCACTTCCCATCCCTGTCTGGAATGAGAATAGTTCATAAGAGTGAGTCGACAATTTTTTAAAATTTTTTTTTTAAAGGATCTCAAATTTCTCCTAGTCAGCAACAGTCCAAAACAAAGTAAGAACAGATGGAAATATTAAAGACAGCCTATTCAAATTTCTCAATCTGACACACTACAAAGACTCATTGAAATTTATTTAATAAAACAAAGTTTTGTCAAGGTTTTGAAAGAAAAATATATTATATTTGTAAATTGCAAGTTCAGATTTTTCTGACTTCTAAGTAATGAGCATATACATGCTGAAAATTTGCTGATCTTGTCAAATATTCGAAGTCTATTTTAGAGTTTATTGCAAACATCAGCTGAAGTTTTACACGCACTTTTTTGCATTCCGTCTGAACCTCCCCATTTGGGTGGGCAGATCCAAAATTCTGTCTAACACTCCACGAGCAATTGGCCACTCTCGTTGAGGGCGGGATTAATGCAAACCGATTTACTACAATCTGTACCAGAGTCAGATCCCGAGAAGAGGGCTAGCGGAGCCTTTGCAGTATAGTGTTGTACTGGGAAACCAGTGTTCCACAGTTTTCTGTAGGAGCACGGCCCTTCCTGGTAGAAGAGGCCAGTTTCTGGCTTCAGACTTACCGCACCATCTTTAATTTCTTCTTCAAAAACCCATCTTCATGAGTTAAAAAACAGAGAAGTGGCTTTCTTTTTTCCAATAATGGCATTTCATGCGGTGCGATGGAAGCCATTCGGTTTTGCTGTGCTCTGTACCATCGTGATTGCGGCTGCACAAAATGGTGAGTTGACCTATTTCCTAAAGTTTGACCTACTTTTTATTTCTCTGACCTGCTTTTCCACACCTTTGCATTGACAGTTTATTTTAGAAGAATCCGCTTTTGGTCTGTTACAGACAGTTACAAGTTTTCTTTAATTCTTTTTCTTATTTCAAAGAATTATTTGCGGGTACACATACAGGTTAGAAATATTTTAAATGGTGATGTCGAATTTTATGCATCAAATGGGGGTGGAGTGTAAAAGATAGGTAACTCATGTCTTACTGATGTACTCCATTCGATCTGTACAGTCACACCCCTGAATGTACTCCGTACGCTCTGTACAGACTGACACACTCCTGAATGTACTCTGTAAGATCTGTGCAGATTTACACACCCCTGAATACTCCATAAGATTTGTACAGATTTACACAAGCCTGAATGTACTATATATGATCTGTACAGATTGAATTACAAGACCTAAACCACTATTTAATCTATATGTTAAAAACAACTGTACAAATAATGGGTCAATTGCAAGAAAATTACGAAGACATTCGAAGAAAAATTGTATTCGATGAGGTGCATCTGAAGTGGAGAAACAAAGATGTGTTCTATAAAATTTATTTCAATAATTTTTACTATAACATACCATTTTCTGTTGTTTCAAGTTGTCATCGTCGTTATCTTCTTCTTCCTGTAATTTTCTTACATTACCACAATGACTATGCAAAAGATTGATCATAGTTTCATTTCGAATAGCATGTCAGAATTGTTCCATTGTTATTTTCAAAACAATGATGATGTCGCCGATGCTGCTGCTGATCACATTTATTATTATTATTATTATTATTATTATTATCTAGCAAAAGAATTAATACATATTTTATTTGTTACTGTTTTTTAAAATTATTTATCGCTAAATTGCACATCTAATTAGATGTCAATTTTCACATAAATTTAAGTTTCCTTGGGAATAAATGTATTGAAGTCGACCTTAAAGACATGCATATTGACAAATATATGACAAGACAAATATGATGCTAATTAACTGATTTAATTAATTGATGGATAAATTAATGCATTAATGGATGACCTGTTGTAAAGTTTGTAATGTGCTAAAAAAACTTCCACAATGGTCGAAACGATAATGCTGTAAATAATTTCATATCACGAATATTCGCAAAGCTACACAGCTTTTTAATTCAGCTAGTTTCTTTATAGTTTTACTCCGATCAAATTGACTCTTGTTTCCATACCATAGAAAAGCTCAATCAACAAATGACGTCGCGCTTATATTGATAATATTTCCATTCATTTTTATCATTTGTAATCTATTTATAGTGTGTAAGAAATCAGTTTTATTAACATTCTTAATCTAGAAATTATTTTCGATGAGACAAAATGTGTCTACGAGATATTAAAATAATTTTTTTTCTTCATATAAATTAAAATATTTTTCTTCATATATCTCGAGAAAGTAAAATCATTCCAACTCATATATTTGTATCGAGTACATCATAGACACTGCTGATCATCTGTACGCAATTAACATTTATAGCTGTATAATTGTTTTTATTGTTTTTTTACATTTATTTTATTTTCACTTTATTCACCAAAATGCATGGGGTAGGTCCAGAGTTAACTAACTCGTTTATGTCTGTTCCCTATACTTAACAAATGTAAGGTATATCTGAACCATGATAAAATTACATATATTAAAAGACTTAGCACGTTTCAAAGAAAAACTAAATTAGGTTAAGAAACAGTAATATAACAGAAAGAGAGACAGACAGAGGCTGTGAGACGGGGCAGAGAGTAATGACTTTGCACTGGTTACATTCAATTTTGTACAAATACACGTCGTATGTGAAAACTGTTAAAATATTTTAAAAGACTTAAAACATTTCAAAGCCAAACAAAATTAGGTTAGTAATAAGTAATAAGTGAGAGAAAGCGAAACAGACAGACTGACTGACAGAGGCAGTGGGGGGTGGGGGGTGAGGACATTGCACTGATTACAGACAATGATGCCCATTTTTCGTTCATTTTATACATTAGTACTTGGAATATAATTGTTACTACTAAAAGCATCTAGTTTATTTGACATATTTCTTCACATGCAGGAATATGACAGATTATGTTTCATTACTATGTTACTTTTTATCTTTCGATAATAGATCTTGCGTTACATACGGCATGAGTTGAAAGATATCCATCGATAGAGTTATGATCTTTGCGTCCCAGATAAGGAGCAATAGAAAACAAAAAGTGTTCAGCATCCTCGCACGCATAACTAGACCAAAAAGTTGTTCTCCACCTTTTTTCTTTCTTTTTTTTTTTTTTCTTTTCTTTCGGATCTAACTGGTCTATCTGAACATATAAACCGAGCCTCAAGATCTCTTGAAGTAAACTTCTTACCACTGACTACTACAATGCGAAACTGCAACTGATTTTGCATGGTAATATCAACATTATGAAACTTCAAGAGAAAGAAAACTCTATCTACTTTGATACCCGGGGCCCGAGTGGCCGAGTGGTCGAAAGCGCTCGCTTTTACAGATCACTGCCATCTCAACTCTTTCCACGTGGGTTTGAGTCTCTGGCTCTGCCTATATGGGTATGTGAGAAAGTTTGGCAGTAACTTCCCGTGGATCGGAGGTTCTTTACTGGGTTCTTCCTCCACCAGTTTACACAGTTAGACCGCCATGTATATTCTATCATGTACTGAAAATTGGCGTTAATCCCACGACAGCAACGACAACAACATTACATACTATAAACCAACTCGTACATTGAATCGAGTCAGTGCAAACGTAAGTTAAAACAGTTTGTACAGAACAAAGGACCACAAAACTGGTATCTCCTTCCTTATCTGGGGAAATATTCAATCCTTAACTGGGGAAATATTCAAGGAAAAAAATATAATTGATGTCCTTAATGACCAGGTTTCTAGTGAACCGAGGTTCCCACTGTGAAAAGCATCGTTGTACTGTCAGTTTATAGAGGCAAATATTGTTTAATAAACTTGAGAGAATAATAATCGGACATTGAGAAAATGTGATAACACCAATCGGAGATAGAAAAAAATATGAGAACACTAATCGGATATTGAAAGAATGTGATAAGCTTGATGGGACATTGGGAGAATATAATATGATAACACTAATCGGACATTAAGAGAATATGATAAGCCTGATCGGACATTGGGAGAATATATGATAACACTAATTGGACATTAAGAGAATATGATAAGCTTGATGGGACATTGGGAGAATATGATAACCCTAATCGGAAAGTGACAATGTCAGTTTCTCGAAGGGAGGACGACTGAAACAATGCGAGTTTCTCTCAATACATGGGTGGAGAAAAAGAGAACGAATCAGGTGTTGCCGTTTTTAGTTTCCACAGACACGCTATAAATTCATCTCAGAAAACAAGTAAACGATTTCGAAGAGCCTCCTTACAAAAACGTCTAAAATTCCAATAATTCTCACACATCCTTTAGGTATAAAAGACCGACCATTTAATGTTCGTGTGTGGGAGGGTGGGGATACTGGGATTCTGTTTTTAAAAAAAAGAAATTCCGGACCCTAATACCCAAAATGAAATATCCATGCTCCCATTTGATTCACCTATGTCTAATTATGTCCATTATAGTAATTCGAAATAGAAATAATCTTGAGGTAAAGGAAAAACATAAGTCAGTTTCAAAGGAAAATTCCATGACCACCCCTCAAATTAAATGGTCGGTCCCCGAGGTAAGAATGTTAAATTGTTGGTTTTTTTTTTATATAAGTCTTCAAGAAGACGATTGATGCGTTGGTTGCAGACTGTGAAGTCGAATTTATTTGCTCTAAACTAGTTTAAATATGCATTTCGAAAATTTAAATAAATTCGGAATAATTTCTGCATTATGTACAGTGTTACCTCATTTATCGTATATGTACTGTAGACATTTAATAGCTCACACGAAATCCTTTTTCCTTAGACCATCCAGTTTGATTCACACACACCCCCACACATACACACACACATACACGCAAGCACGAGGGTTCGCACAAACACACACTTTTAAACATAGTTTTCAGTGCTGCTTTATCAAAACCGCAAAGTCCTCTGTTGACGCCATCGTGGGTGGATGGAAAACCCTCCATCCGCAAGACAACTTGATAAAAATAGAAAAAAATGAATTGCAAAATCTTCTGCAGAAGGAACCTATGTGTAATACTGGCATGATCGTGGGCGGATGAAAACCCTCGGATTGCAAGTCAACTTAAAAAAAAAAAAAAAACTGCAGTAAAACGTATATCTAACTAATCTAAGCTTTATATCTGTACTAAAGCAGATGGCATAAAATGATACCAAAATTTAATAAAAAGCCTCACGAAATTTAAAACCGTTTCTTCCATTCGTAAAGCTTTGAAGCGGAAAGGGGAAGAGGAATATTTCACAAAACGGACATTTCTTCAAGTGGTATAAAGTTTGTAACGTAGTAGATTATGGCCAAAATTTAACTTATGGTTTCTGGAACATTCCAGCTTGACCTGATCTTATCTTTTTGTCCTGGATAAAGAAATCGGACTCGCTGTTTTGGCCTTTTCTCGCGACCCCGCAATGAAATCCGAGTCCTTGAAAAATGTATTCGTGTGGATGGAATGGCTTTTGATGCAATTTAAGCTGGGCCTGACAAGAAAGAAAACGCTTAACAGATGTTTTATCCCACGCGTAGTTCCCATGAATGTTGCAAATGAAGCAAGAATTTCGGGAAAGCAGCGATAAGCATTTTATCACGTTCCATGACATGTGTGCAAAAACGGCCACAAAAGAATGCTTGCTGTTTATCTGATGGGAAGCTACTTTTCCCATGCTGGGGTGCTGCTGTTACCCTGCTGAGACAGATATCATAGATCTGACAATTTCTTTTTATATAAATATTCTTTGATCTACCTTTTCATTTTACTTATCTCTTCATTTTTTCTTCCTTTATTTTTTTCCCCAAACTTGCGCCACCATTTGTTGATGAAAGTTTTAAAAATATTTGTGAACATCATATTGATTTATATTTAAGTTGTGATCGGAGTAAGAATATAATTTAATAAATCACAAAGAAACTGCCGATTTAATGCACAAAGTCCTCACATAGTGAGGGGTTGGGGGTGTGGGTGGGTTGTTCTGTTTGAATGTTCAAAATTTGTATATTTCGTTGGCACTACAACACTTAATACCAGTATGATGTGCTTTGTAACCTTATGTATGCGCAAGAATACATTTTCCATTTTTCTCGATTATCCCTGCCATGAGCTGAGCGAATTTGTAGACTTGAACTAAGACCACTTTTGAATATTTTAAATGACTGTAATAGAAATGGTAAAAGAGGAAAGAAAGCAATAGAAAAATAGATTTTTGCAGGGGAAAACAATGAAAATATTGTAAGAAACAAAATCCAACCTGCATAAATTAAACCTTTTTAGACCTCGCGTCTTTTTGATAAATGTAGTTGATACATTGTCTACCTCGTGTTACATGCGAGGGGTGGGGGCTGGAGCGTAAATTTGTAGCGATAGCCATTGTAACACGTCAGCGTGTAATAAAGTACGTCCGTATAATATAATACAGTTTTAAAAGGTGTTTACAGTAACACAATTGTAGTAACATTTCCCAAAAATGTAACGATGTCACACGATGCCAGGCGGAGCTGAACAGGTTACACTCCATGTCTACTGTATGAGAGGTTTACATCTCAAGTTGCCAAGTTCGCCGTGAGTTCCTCTTGCGACTGCTGCATACACGAGCAATTCAAATTTTACGGAACTTCCATGCTACGAGAGGATATGAAGTCAGACTTTTATGACCAAGGGCATTGTAGTATGGGATAAAGTCAAAACGTATAGACTTTTATGACCAAGGGTACTGTAGTACGGGATAAAGTCAATATGTATAAACTTCTATAAACAAGGGCACTAAAGTGTGGGACAAAGTCAAAATGTATTGACTTTTGTGACCAAGGGCACTGTAGTGTGGGATAAAGTCAAAATGTATCGACTTTTGTGACCAAGGGCAATATATTGTGGGATAAAGTAAAAGTGTACGAGGCTGACTGGACAGGAAATAACAGTCAGCAGTTACCAGTATCAGGTTTCTATTTAACAAGAAGTTGGGGGTGAGAATTTGGAAAACTATCATTATTGTGGGATTGAGGAAGGCAATGATAAATCTGGGTAACTGGATCAGCATCATGACAAATCTGGGTAACTGGGTCATGTCCTTTTTAATGCTCTTTCAGCACAGTTTAGTTGTGGTATGATCTGTGGTTGAAGGTGGCCTGTCCAACTCAGTTTAAGTGAGAAGGGGTGGGAGCTAGGGCGTAAATTAGTATGAAAGGCCATTGTAACACGTCAGTGTAACAGAAGTACATGTCTTATACCGTGTAATACAATACACGTTTAAACTATGTTTACAGTAACACAAATGTAATAATATTTCACCCCATTTCTGGTGTGGGAAGAGTTGACATCTCGAGTTTTGGGCTCGAGTTCCGTTTGGGACGACTGCAAACATGTGGCTTTCATTTTTTATTTTTTATTTTGGGAGAGGGGCGGTTACGGAGCATTAAAACAAGAAAATTATATCGTACCGAGACAAGTAGGGTAAACTTCCTGGCCGAAGGACATAACAACGGCAGTTGACCTGAGCTAGTCCTATAGCAGGATTTGAACGCGTGCTTTCTTGTTAGAAGTCTGTAACGCTAATCATGGAACCACTGCAGTTTGCCATTCGTTCAGTGAAAGTTTGGTATTGAAATTCAAGACCCCATAACAATCAAGGCAACTAATTTACCCCACAACAATTAAATTAAATATTTACCAGAAAATAATTTAATAGTGCTCCTTCATTCCTCTTATTAGACTCTACCTATATAGTATCATGTATTGTTTTGCCGAATACACTTTTATAATTCATCTTTCTCGTTCGCGACAGGGGGCAGCCCGTCCATTTAGGCGAACTAGGCTTATGTCTCGGACGCTGAGTTAAATGGGACGCAAAATTTGAGAAGGGATTTTAGAGGGGTGCGTCGAGTACAGAGTTCGCCTAGGGCGCTAGTTGCTAGGGCCGCCCCTGTTCACGACAGATTCATCGGACCACCACCACCACCACCACATTAACCATTATTGTACCCCTTCTCTTCATATTGTAGCCTACTAACAGGCAAGGGGGCGGCGTCCGGGGCGATTGCTCCGGGCGCCTGAAATCATGGGGCGCCAAAACATCTGATAAAAATTAAATTCCAGGAAAATCGTTGGCAGGGCCATCATGGTCGACCCGGGCCCCATTTACCCTTAGTATGCCACTGCTTCCTATTTCTCCTCTTCATCACATTATTATTATTATTATTATTATTATTATTATTGTCGTTATTATTATTGTCGTTATTACTATAATTATTATTATTTTCGTTATTACTATTGTCGTTATTATTATAATTATAATTATAATAATAATAATAACTATTATTATTATCATTATTATTATTATTATTATTATTATTATTATTATTATTATTATTTTATTGGTAGTAGTAGTAGCAGTAGCAGCAGCAGCAGCGTCATCAGCATTGTTATTACTATTTCAGAGTTCACAACGGACAAGACCTGTATATATAATGGCCTAGTCTATTACGATCAGGACGAATGGGTACCCGATCCGGAAAATAATCCATGCTACAGATGTATTTGTAAAAATGGGGAGACCGATTGCAGATTTGAGACCGAATGCGAAAAAGATATAGGTAAATTTTAGCTAACACAGTTGAAATTAAAATCACATTTAGTATTTAAATATGAGACTAAAAGAAATATGCACATTTTCTTCACTATTCAAAAGTAAAGATCTGAGAGAAAATTACGAAACCTTTTCGTTCAGCTCGAAATATATATTTTAAAGTGGTAACACTAACTTTAAGAAACCAATAATCAAAAATTTAATTCCTATCCACTCTATAATGTATAATTTAACAAGTTTTTGTTTTCAAACAAAATTCACACACGAGTACACACATCTCTTTCTCACACGCACACACTACTACATTCAGTTTTACCTAATCATTTCATGTGGGTTTATATAAAATCATGGCAAGGCACACATCTTTTAACTTCAGATATATTCATCTTGAATATATATATATATCCGTTCACCTTAATGAAACCATATTTTCATTTAAATAAGGATGTTTTCATTAAAATTAATGCATGCTTCCATTTAAATAAATATGTTTACATTAAAATTAAAGCATGCTTCCGTTCAAATAAAGATACGTTTAATTTAATTCTTTTGAAGGAAACGAAAGACCAGAATTTGTCCCCCAGGTAGGTTCTTTTTCTTTCTAAGATAGTGATACTAAATTTAGTACGCTATTATTTCGTTCACGTATCATATCTTTCTTTTATTTACTTTTGTTTATTTTTCTGTTCTTTCTCTTTTTCTTTCTTTGCCGTACAAAGTACAGATATCAATTGTTTCTCAACAATTTTATAGAAGTAACATTTGTTTCTGCCTGCTAGGAAATGTCAGTAACGTTATATAACTCGTATCGAGAGTTAAGTGTGTGAAATGGAGACATATTCAAAATAAGCTTTCAGCTATATTGTATTACATTTCGATTTTAAACAGTGGCGATATAAATATGTCAGTTGATAAGGCATTTTATGATATGAACATTCATTCTTTTTCAGACCGTCGGCCCGGTAGTTCTTGAGGTAAAATCTCTCGCATTTTTTTCTCAGACAATTATGAAAATTATCAAACCACTATCTTTACAAGATTTATAGATAACGAACATTCTTGTACCGCTTTTTTATTTCGATAATATTTAATACGATGGGTTTGAAACTCTGATGATAACAAAATTAAACATGGTTTTTAAATAGCTGGAAAACTCCATAAATTATTTTCCTCATCTATCTGCACGTATTTCGCGCTCTTTTTTTCCTCTCCGTCATTTTCTCTCCTTAAAGATGCATTTATAAGAAGCATCTGTACGCGCAAAGAGCAGGTGGATTGCATATCAGTTATTATTATTCTCTCTTTTTTATAGGGACATCAGGGGTCGCCGGGTGACATGGGACTC